>JACSZP010028183.1:2474-13156 GCA_016161895.1 Pinna nobilis
CACCCCCCTGTGGATGATCAATTTATCATTTTACACTTCCTGTAATGATATCTCGGTGCTCATCAGATTTCTTGTTACTTTGCTTAATGCTTTTTCAATATTTATTATGTATCTGTCTGTGCTATTTCAATATTAGTTTGAGGAAAGAAAGGAAAAATACGGAAAATACCCAGAATTTAAATGATTGTACATAGATATAGATGTGTGACTGAAAGATGACCTGTTAGACAATGATTCCATCTTATAAAAATTCATGTGCTCCGTCACAAAGCAATAAATCTTGTGGTATGGAAATTGTAATTAGATTTGATATGACTTAAGTAATGATTTCATTTCCAAGCCTACTTTATTACAGGACTTCATCGCCCAGTGTATTCAGAAAGATCCAACTAAAAGACCAAAGGCCAGAGAACTTTTATTCCATGCTATTTTGTTTGAGGTGCACTCACTCCAGTTATTAGCAGCTCATACATTTGTTAATAGTCAATGTAAGTTTTATGTCTAATTTACATCACCATACAGTTTTCTGAGACATAATGGCCCTGTTATATCAGTAACAAGTTTCCCTTCTTAATTACTCAGACTTAACAAAGGAACTAAACCCACACCGGTATTCTTTGAGTGTTAGTAGATGTATACAGTGAAAACTTGGACTATCTTACATGGTAGACCATCCCCTGATAGAGATTGTTAAGATATGGTCATTGTGTCATTGTTACAGACCTACCTGTACGTTTTTGTCATAGTTTCTACAATCTAGCAATAAAAGATAATCCCTAAACTTCAAAGTTATATGTTTGTGCTTTTAAAGAAGTTAAAAAAAATGAAAATCACAAAATCAAATAGTATATGCAAATCAAATAACCCCAGGCTTCAATATCCTTGTTCCTTTATGAATTCAGTCATAGGCTCATTGTTTGCAAATGGCCACCATCACTGTATCAGACAAATGACATGTCATGATGAAACTCTGCCACTAAAAGAAAAACAGAGGCAGTGTGGGATAGGAGATTTAGAATAGAAAAAGTGGAACAGAAATACCTCTTTTACTCTGAAAAAGAAAGGTTTAAGCAGATTAAGTTATGCAAAGCACAAAAACTACAATTTTCAATATCAAACAATACCTGTTCATGAGATTTAGTACACTCAGTTATAACCTCAGGAACACAGGTCTAATATTGAAGGTTTTTCAAAATTCAATTAAGAGACAACATATATAATGATACTAATGTATGCCAGTGGCTTATATAGTCTTAGCCGTATTTTGTTAGCAGCATCTCACCGCTATACAAAGCAGTTTAGAAAAGATGAATATTGAAGTATGTAAATTAAATATTTCATTCAATTAAAGGAATATATGAGTTGAAAAAACTAAAACATGTAAATAAGATGAAAAGTCAAAGTGTATAGGGTTGTATTTTTCTCGATGATCTACATGTACCCTAAATTCTGGGATGTTCAATAGTACAGGAATACAGTCATTACATATTTTTGTACGGAATTCTTCACTATATTGCCAGTGGAACAAAGAAATTAAGATTGAACTTATCATTTATACATGTATAAGTCATGTTATGAACACTATGTATTTGATTTGTAGCCATTCTCCCAGAGAACATGACAGATGAGGCCAGTATTAAGAAGATGGAACCAAATCGGTTGATTGCTCTGATTGAGCATAAAGATGGCAGGGAACCACTGGAGTGGAAGTAAGTAATATAATTGTGTATATTGACTTTTGTCGCGGAACTGTAAATTTCAGAAATCGTATTATATGCTTGTGGCAAGGCTCTACCTGTATTTTGCCAATTTATTCATTGACCAATATTTTTCAAAAATTTCTAAAACGATTTGTTACTGGCTAAATTTCTGGCAAATTCTTCATTGTTTGGGTTTTTTTTTTTTTGGTGATGACTTGTAAGAGGGTCTCAATTGTACAGTCTCAAATGATCAAATAAACAGTCTGCAGTTTAAATGCAGTTAAACACTTCAAATCTGGAAATAAAGAGAAGACAATTCAAAGGGTATATGAAATAATATCCACAGGGGCAGGCATGTGTTATTTATAATCATCAAACTTATTTCACATATTTCTAAATGTTTTCTTCAGTTGGCTATTAAAAACATTGATTGGCTTTAAAGAGGTATAGACTGCCTAACATTTTGACAAACAGTTTTCTCAGTCCAGGGTGAGCCCTGGTGTGGAATTAGAAAAGGTAATGCTATGAATTGGGCCTACATACACAAAAAGATATCAAAAGCCCATGTTTTTATTTTTCAGATGGTCTCAATGTCCCCCACTGGAACTGGAGAAGTTTTTAGAGGATGTCAGGTGAGCTTCACATATTTACTACCCACAAAATAGATACATATATTATCCATCTCACAATTCAGAGAAATTATGTGATATTTGGAGACCTAGGTTCTTTTCTCTCTATGCATTTATTGATACATAATACATGTATCATGAAAGTGTATTGTCAATTGTTATTTTGTCTTAATAAATAGATTTGGAATAATCATGTTGAATATGATGAATGATTTTTTTTTTGTTTTTTTTGTGAAACTTTGTTGTTCATAATAAAACCTTTTAATAACAATTTGTTTGTTTGATCTATATACCCAGTATAATGAGAGAGTATATCTAGCATATTGTTTTCATCTCACAGAAATGGAATCTATCCACTGACTGCATTTACCATGCCTGGACCACCACCCAAACCAAGAGCCAAAACACCAGAGGTAGCGGAGTCCGAGAAACTAGATGATCCTGAGCCAGTAGATGTGGAAATGAGGCTGGTAAAACAATCAGTTTGTCAACTGAAGAAAATGGATGATACCACTAAGTATCATTTAACACTACAACTGAAAATGGATGACAAAATGAATCGTCAGTTAACAGCTGAGGTAACAGATGAGGACAGTTCAGAATCCCTCGCCCAAGAACTGGTTCACTACGGTTTTATTAACAAGGTACATTTTGGATAGTATTTTATGAATAAAAACATCAGGATTAAGTTTAGTGGCTTTTTTCACCAAAACTCCTGCAATGAACAACACCAGTAAGTCACAAATCCTGGGAATTTCACCGTGAATTATTCCAATAATATAACATATTTTTCCACTTAAGGTAATATTTGATGTCTGTGACCAGCAATTGGTGACCTCTTTGTATGATGGAAAACAATTTTGAGTTGAATGTTGGAAAAAAAGGAAAATCATAAATCTGTAGGATCACATCTTATTTCTTATGCTTCACTATTAGCCTAGGGAAAAAAAATTATGTTCAATACACGACCATTTGTCTTCTGTCATATGACATGGAAAGATTTCCACAAGTTTTGATTGTGTGTCACATATTCTTTTTCACATGTCTGGTCAATTTATTTTCTCCATTAACTTTTTTTTTGTAAAATTCAATTATGAGAAAAATCTGAACACTTTGATTATTTACTTTTCCCATAGTACAACAAGGAGATAACTTCCATACTGATCAAATGTGTTTACATCTTTGTTGAAGATCTAGATGTATAATGGATCATTATGCTTTTATGACATTTCGTACAGCATTTGTTATATGAATAACTTCTTTCTTTTAGCATTTACTTGCATATTTAAAGTTATGTCATATAAATTTTGATATGAACTTCACAATTTATTTCATCTTTGTTCCAGTCTGACAGAGATTTAATTGCCAAACTTATAGATGAACAGTTGGTTGCATGGAAAGGTTTTGGGACCACCACAACAGTGTCTGAGGCAGTCCCTACAGCGTGATGGTTTACTTGGTCAACCTTGAAGTGGACATGTAAAATCTTATCACAAAGCTTACAGTCCAAAAGGGAGATAAATACCGCTCAAAGTAATATGGCCAGAGCTGTGCCATTTCCAGCCATTTTTGCCACCTTTAGTTAATGTCAATTACTAGTTTGCTGCATGTAACACAGTCGAGTTTGGCTATATTAGCCATCACATGGGCAATATATACAATTACAATGGCAGACATTGACTTAACAACATGATTTGCTTTGTAACAGCAAAAAGTTCAACTCCGGCTTGTCTACAAATAGCTTAATCTTGTATAATCGCATATAATGTATACTAGTCAATGCATATTTTGACAATCAGCACTTTTTTGTGTTTTGTTCAAGTGAAACATAATTAGGTTTATGTAAAGGGGTTTAATCAGTGGCTGCCTATCATCTATCTTTGTGAAAACCCTTCTGAAGCGACAGCTTACAATTACCCAACAGATTTGGATGTGAAGTTTATTGTAGATTTTCACATGATATATAAATGCTACTTATGCATTGTTTAAGTAATTAATGATTAACTGTTGTCTCATATGCCAATACAATGGGACATCATTGGTGTGAAAGGGGTGGAGTCAAAGTTGAAGTAGAAAAAAATCACAAGTTCAAAATCATTGAAACTCTACTGACTTTGATATTATTGGAAAACATGTACAGTCTAACCTGCCTTGGCGACCCACTGAATTAAAGGAAAATTTGCCTTACACAATGTATGTGACCTAAATGAGTGGTTCCCCAAATTTTTTTTTCCTATATAAATCACATGAATTAAGAGACCACCTGTCATATGTGACCCTTTTTGCCCCTTCCCTTGGACAGTCTCTTAAAACAGGTTGGACTGTATATGAAATAGGTCAGATGCAGGTTCAAGTACTTTCCCAAAGCCCTCTCTTCACCTTTTTAGGATAATGTATCAAGAAAGGTGCTCTGCACTTGTTATCCTATGTCCTCAATCTCCATCAGTGATGCAGTAACTCTTTGAATCTGTAGGACCCTCTCTGTAAGCAAAGTCGGATCACTACTTTGAAAACTTGTCAAGTGAAAAATGGAAGTCCTGAGATGAAGAGAATTTATTATTGACATTATGAAATGACAAAGTGATCACCATTTTAATATAGAGAAAAATATTGGGTTATGTATATGTATTTGAATGCTGTAAATGCTACTCAAGTATTACCAATCGACTACCAGTATGTTGAACACAGCAAGTGGTGATTTGTGTATTTATCTACAAAGTGCAATCTCATTAGATGTATTAAGTCATTGGGTAATATTAGTGTTGTTCATTTCATGATCATTTATTGATTCTTTTGTCACATAAGAGAATCTTCAACCTATTGTCAGACATAATGTAAAACATTTATTTCATTTATTTGCTTTTGTTTTATTTATTCTCTAGATATGCTCTTTGTTATGTTTATTTCAATATTTCATGTTCTGGTTATCCATAGTTTCTTTTTTAAATTTGGTGTTAATATGCAGAATATTTAGTGTTTAGTGTTAGTTTCATGATTAAATGCATTGAATTATATGAAATACTTATTGCTAATTTCATGTCCACGTTAGATTTAATGTTGACTACCTGAGATCAATACACTCCATAAGGGCATTAATATTCAGCGGTCAGTACGAGGTAATGAATACTGTTGTAGTTAATGTAATATATGGATATGTGACAAAGTTTGTCACTTACATAAAGGTCAAGGTTGAAATTCCTATGTTTCTGTTACATATGAAATTGTACGCTAATATTTAGATGTTTCTAGAATATACTGAAAATCATCATTTTGAGTTTCCCCACAAATTATATTGATACTTTCATAGATGATAAAGTTAGTCATACTTTTCTCCACAAATCATTTACATCGAGGATGGAAATTTTTTTGTCATTACCAAAATAATTTTTTTTTTACTTTGCCCGTGCCATTTTCAATTATACTGCCATATGTTACTTATTTTCACTTGACGAAGAAGTGTGAAACTAGGTGGGGGAAACACCTGAAATTGTGTACAATTTTTTTCAAGAAGATTCTTTTATTGAGTACAATTTGCTTTAAAAATTCTTTAATTGAGGATTAGGCAGGAGAGGATGTAACGTATGTTTTATATGAGGGTAATTCTTCTGCAACTAAATTGTATCTTCTTTATTTTGTGTTGGGAAAGAAAAATAGAATTAACAAATATAACTGAACTCAATCATAAAGTTTTCTTTTAAACCTTTCATTTCTGAATTTCAAATGAAGTAAAGAATTTATCAAATTTACTAAAACTTAACAAAATTATCTTTCGATTCCATCAATCTTTCAAGCTCTCAAATTTTGGTTAGCTAATAGATTAAATGTTGCAGTAATTAAATTCTTACTCTGCGAGAACAGTTTTAATCAATTCCAATTCATTTTGTTGCATATGGTAATATATTGCTTATAGTATTAGCTGAAACATCTCGCTATATATCATCCATTTTGAATGGCCTAAGTATGTTGTAATTTTACCTGTATATTGTGATCAAATCGAAGTCTTCCAAGGATCACTTGTGTAACAAACGTATTCATGTTAAGAGCATATATTTTATGAGTTATATGTGAAAAAGAGCTATCACTGATATCACTTAAAATATTTGTTGTCTATCAAATAACTCATAGTCAAACTTCACGGTTTTGTACAGATGTTTTGCACAAAGGCTGACTCTTTTCGTTAACTTGTGTTGTTATTGATCTTTAGCTTAGTTGTAAAGTTATTTCGGTCCATGACTTTATGATGTTCATTTGTCTTTCTGTCTATCTGTGTGTCAACATTTTTGGCAGGCAGTTTCTGGTTGAAGCAAAATCTCAGCAGCTATTAAAAAAGGTTAGAAATATAATACTTCATCAGGTTGTTAGAAGTCGGAAGTTCTGTTTTAGTAGATGAATTGTGACCTAGTAATTGCGACTTTAGACTTTAATCTTAAAAAATGTGAGCAATCTAGGTCCAGGCACATGGTTATACAGATCCTGATATACAGTGGAACCTTGCTATCTACACCACCAAATTGACTGACTAAAACTGGTCTGGTTAGTGAGGTGATGTCCTAAGTGAGGTTAAAATATATTTAGAGAGTGACAAGCAGACTAAATTTTCACGGTCTTTGCTGGTCTGATTAGTGAGGTGGTCTTAAGGCAAGGTTCCAATGGATTGAAATCCCTGTTTATTTGGAAGAAAAGTCATTCCCCTTTGGTTTCATTGTATGGGGGTTCCTCTCCAGTTGCTTTTTATTTACTGGTCACATTTTTCTTTGCAATCATCAGCGGTCTCTTATTAGCACTTTGAAAATTAAGTTGTGCGTGTAAATTAGGCCAGTAATTTCCTGATTTAAAAAACACTTCACAACTCTACTGCTTACGTGTTCCTGGTTGTAATGTTTTAATTTTTTGTTTCTTTTTCTGTTGATGAGGCACTTTCTTTAATTTTTGATGTGCTTTGTTATCAGATTGTAATAAGTATTACATTCAGGCAAAGTGAAGAATAATTGAAATTTTTTTTACATTACCAAGGTAGATATCCCTTTTCAATATGAAAGCAATGGTGGTTACCCTATAGACACTGTAGATTACTTTATTTAGCACATTTCAGGTTAATCTGTAAGAAACCTTGAGCTCAAATTTATTGTGTGATTTCACACGATGTTTTTGCTAGTAGGTATATATAGGCGTGTATGCTACTTCTACAGTTTACCCATTTTAAATCTCCATTAGACATCCCTATTCCCCTATCCATCAGTGTCTTTGCTCTATTTTCTTCCAGTTTCACAGAATGTATTTAGTAAATAAAAGATATTCTGCTGGTATCACTACCCATGAGGATGATGGTTTACTTTGTTTCTTCTCTATATATTTTTTATTGTATTGAATAATAACCTATTGTTTTAAATTAAGAAATATCATAGTTCAATAGGAAGTTTGAGCTTAATCGTAAAGTCATAAGTCATGAAGATCATTTCTAAGAATTAGAATGAAATTTTCTGCTAAGTGTCCTTTTGTTATAGTTTTATCTAATATAATCTCTATGAAAAGAAAAGAATTGCAAATACAGGCCCTATACAAGTGCTTCATGAGGAATGAAAGTTATTTGTTTTAGATTTGTATTAAAAATCAGATGATATACATTGGAGCCTCATTAATCCGGACACTTTCGTTTCCAAGCAAATTGTCTGGATAAATGAAGTGTACTGGTTACTGGAAAAATACCTATCCTTTTGGTCAATGCAATTGGAAAATTTTGTTCCCTAGAAATGTTGTCTGGAAGGTGAAGCATCCAGATTATTTCGTTCTGATTAATGAGGCTGAATCAATCTGAATAAAACTTGTGTTTCAGAGTATGGTAGGGGACAATAACTATGAGGTTTAATATATGATATGTACCGTACTGTAAATGTGACATTTCTTCTCAATTATACAACTCATCTTATTTATTGATTGATTATGATATCTTTGTTTATCGTGTTTTTCAGCAGATTTGCAATATCTTTTTGTTGACATGATTTTGTTTTCTTTGAATATATGTGGTGATGTGAAATTTGCTATTGCAGTGACAGTGCTATTTAATTTACACGTAAATTAGATATATTCATGTTAGCACATTGCCATTTATCCATGTACATTTATTATACACAAGTATTCAAGTACACAAGTATCTTATGTAATTAGCAGACAAGCAAAGGAGTGATGAAATTGATGTTAAAAAGCCATAAATAATGTGAAAGTGAAAATACAAAGGATAAAAATGTGAAAATGAAAGGAATATGAAAGTGGAATGCAAGGATAAGAGAGTTGGACTGTATGGGATAAGATGGCAGTAGTATAAGGAATAAGAGGGCAGAAGTATAAGGGATCTGTAAGCAGTATAAGGGATCATAAGGCGGAATCAAATTGGATCATAAGGCGGAAGTATAGGGAATAAAACAGCAGAAGCATAAAAGGTCAAGAGACGTAAGTATAGGAGACAATTAGATAGAAGAATGATAACACTACAGAAGTATAAGGGATAAGAAATGGAAAGCACGAGATAATTTAGTGGAAGTATAAGAGATCGTAAGGCGGAAGTATGAGGGATAAGGCAGAAGTAGAAGAGGTCACAGGTGGAAGTATAGGGGTTCATAAAGCAGAGGAATGATAAAACGGCAGAAGTATAAGGGATAAAAAATGGAAAGCACAAGGGATAATTAAGTGAAAGTATAAGGGATCATACGACGGAAGTATCAGGGATAAGAAACGGAAATATAATTGATAAGCAAGAGGAAATATAATGGATAAATTGTTATGTGATGCCTAGTTCACATCAGCCTTGCAATTTGTTTGGCCGTATGATTTGGTGGTTCAAAGGTGTCATAGACAATTCGCAATTAATTCAGACAGGTTCACACAAGTCGTAGACATTGCACGGCAGCAATACGACTGCCCTGTGAATGGCATTAATCGCCCGAAAATCACAAAGAAAATGTGCACGTCGAAAATTTAGTTTGTGGCTTTGTGACTGCCCTGCAGCTTTGCAAATTTGTACGGAGGTCTTGGGGCTATCGTACGCAACCCATTTTTCCCCCCAAAAAAGTGGTCGTAGACAGGTGTACAGCTGCTGCAAGGCTGATGTGAACTAGGCTTTAGGGATACAAAAGCAGATGTATAAGCAACATGAAAGTAGAAAAATAAGAAAAAAGTACGATATTAGGGATAAGTAAGCAGAAATATAAGGGATTTGATCTTGAAAATATGCAAGAAAGCCAAGTTTTAAAGAGTTGTAAATTATTATCAGGGCACGTATTTTCCACAGTCAGATATTTGTTTACTTCGCTCT
This sequence comes from Pinna nobilis, assembly GCA_016161895.1. NCBI lineage: Eukaryota > Metazoa > Mollusca > Bivalvia > Pterioida > Pinnidae > Pinna > Pinna nobilis. The sequence goes on from JACSZP010028183.1 coordinate 12,113, forward strand.
TGTTTCCCCAGTATTATAATTCCCGGTTGACTGTACATTTTCAGGAAATTCATTCAGTTTTGTTTTGCTCATTTTAACCCTTGACATTGCACATCTGATCAAATAGAAATTAAGGTTTGAATGCCCCGGTATTCTGAACAATTGACGAGAACTAAATACATTTGTTAGTTTGATGATGTTGAGGTAAGAAAGATTTTGAGATTTGTGAATTACATCTTTAAAAAAGAATGTTATGTTGGAAATATTATTAAAGTAAAATGGAATACATTCATTCTGTTGGATTTATTTCCTCAATATAGCGGATCTAGTAAAGAACTGAAACTGTACCATTGTATTGTATTTTGGCATCAACAAAATTCCTTTGAGTTATACCTGAAGGTTGATTGTCTCAAAAAAGTGATGGGCTATTCAGATTATGAACCTACCTGGTATTTTAACATGAAATGTTTGCAAAAACTTATGGTCCCTACATGGCATGAAGCCTAGTTAAATCTAATTCACACGCAAAGAAAAATCAAGGTAGGTACCAATTGAAAAGCCTTGCCAAAATGTATGATATGGAGTAAAATCAAGAGAAATTTGACTATCCAAATTTTCATGAAACAACAGTTCTAAGAAAATTACGATCTTTGCATGGGGAGGTTATTATAAACGCACGGGAAAGGACCAGGTGTTCAGAAGGCGTCAGCGTCACCTGTCACAAATATTTCATGGCAACATCTGGAGTTCCATGAAAAGGTTACAAATTAGTGTTATATCTCTGACTTAATAAGGTATTTGTATCAACCATAAAAAGTATGTAGTAATTATCTCAAGCGTTTAAAAACGTAGTAACATGTAAGCGGTTCGTCGTTTGGTTCGCAGAAATAAACGTTCACAAAAGGAGCATGCCCCGGCATACCGTGTAAGTTTTTTGAAAGGAAAGGCAAAATTGAACCGATACGTTAATTGTTTCTTAAAAAGAGACACAATGTCGTCTAGGAGATGTACACAGCAGGTTTGTTTGTTGTTGTTTAACGTCCCACTCAAGAATATTTCACTCAT
>JACSZP010028201.1:0-14196 GCA_016161895.1 Pinna nobilis
TTTTTAAAGTTGTTATTATTGTATGCCAGTACTTAGTTTCGGAATGATGTGTTCGAATTTAGTTTCCATACTTTACAATGAATTTATTGATCTGGTGACGTTAAAGTTATTTTTAAGTATAATCTTTATGTTAGAATTCATATCTTTCATTTTTTTTGTGATATATAATATAAAACATTGTTTAAATGAAAACGTCTTCTTGCCCGGCCCGACATTTGGTGCATGCACCAATTGACTTTCTTGTTTCTTATTTTATAATGGTCATTGGTTTCTGTCAAGTTCTTTGGATTTGACGGTTGAAAAATTTCTTCTCATTTAGAAAGGTTATTTTAGCCACTTTACAGGATTGCTCCAAAAATAATGTCAGAAGTGCATTATCTCGCAGAAATAGTGTAGTGTGTACTCAACTCACCTGGCTACAATCCCACTCACAAGTACAGTACACAGTGGGCATCTGTACAGTCTAAATCGATAAATTTGTAGCATGTTCATCAAGCTATACACTAAGTGACCAGTAATGGTGCAGAAAATGTGCATATAAAAAGTACGGTGCTACTTGGCACACAAGTTATAGATATTTACAGTGAATTGTGTGACATTTACAGGAAAGGTCAAATGTCTCGCAGGTGCCTTCAAACACAGGTGGATAGCTCAATTTTGAGCAGGATAGCAGGTAAATAGCTCAATTAACAAAGTAATTACTATCACAAGTTAATGATGTTATGTCGAAGCATCTATAACTAAAATACATGCAAGACAAATGTCCAGTTAACAGGTGAACAGGAGAAAGATAAGAAACAAGTAACAAAATTTAAAAATATGAAAATGCACCATTTGCATAAAGAGAGGTCTAGATGGACCTTATTCGGCTACCTGGGCAACATAAGACTACAGAGAGACCTTGAAGAAATGAACTGAAACAAAGTCCAAAATTGCGTAAGTCTAAAAAGTAACAAACACGTAATGAATCTGATTTCTGAATGGAATAATTACACTTTTTTACACACCCTTCTAGATCATTAGATCATATGTAATTAGCTTTTCGACGAATACAGCAATTCTAGAGCAGATTTTCGATGAGTGGTAATCTTTTAGGCCGACTTTGGTCAAACGCTACGCTCATCTGGTCAAGAACACAAATTTGGACCTAGATAGCATGCCTCCTGTAAATTTCATTCAGTTGCCCTGGTCAATTTTAAAGTGCAAGCTGACTGTGAAAAATTACTCATTGCCTTGTTGAAGGTTTAAAAATTCATAAAACAAGTGTGAAAAGCAGAAATTTGCTGGGAGAGTATTTTAATATCCTAATCTAATTATAGGTAATGAACATGATAAAGCAAAATGAGGACATGAAGGTAACTTTTGAAAAAAAGAAAGGATAAAAATCTGACTTCCGAGTAGAAACATCACAATTTCATCATATATCCCTCTAGAAAACTGATGTGTTTAATTGTTCATACTATCTAGCCCGTCTGAACAAGTTTCTCAAAGGAGGATTCCTCCTGGACCCAATTGACCCCGCCCCATATCTAACATTGGCAGATTCAACAACAAAAAAACCCAAAAAACAAACCAACAACAATTGTAGGGTAACACGAGTACTTCAACCCTACAAAGGTTCATCAAAATCCTTTAAGGGTAGGTCAAGAAGAAATCGAAACTGTGAGAAGTGTACGGGCCAAACTGGCGCGCTCGGACTGAAGCTCACCTGGGCCTGAACATATAACGGATTTGAAGTATTTAGTGACTTCTGTTGAACTTAAACAAGGGTTCAAACCAACTCTGAACCACCGAAATATGAGATGCTCAAGTATTGCCCAGCAATCACTCCGGGTGACTAAGGTGATATATATATATATGTAATGTTCTTCGAAACGGTCATTGCTAAAATTCGCCGCCAGAATACAGGTCCCTGTAGCCTACTTTAGTATTTTGCATGATTACAGTTCACAAGACACACAAAATGGCCAGCTTTGTGGAGTCGGAGAAGGTTCCAGTCCTCTTTCATCCTCTGGATTTACCACTTTGGGGCCCATTTGACTATTTTCTGGTTTCCAAAGTTAAAAAATTATACATCTGAAAAGAGATATTACTTGAGAAATGCTCTTGGATCTAATATTTATCTGTATATCAATTGTGTCCCTAAAGAGACTATCTAGAAGAGAATAAACCGAGTTTTCAAAAGTGGATTGGTAAGCTCGAAAGGTGAATTCAGGCAGATGAAGAGTATGTTGAATGGCAGAACAAATTTAAAAAAAAAAAACAACAACAACACAACATTCGTAGTATAAAAGAAGGAATGCAAATTACATTTTTGGAGCATATCTCATGGATATTATTGTTTTGTGAAATGACATCAGCATCAAAGTTTGTATTGTACATGTATTGCAAGTACTCTCTGATGCTAACTTGTCAAAACGTTAGCCTTTATGAATATTAATATTAAATTTGTAAGCGCATAAGTCGTAATGCAAGTCATATGTTGCTAAAAACCAATTATTACATGGAATGTGTACACATTCATTCAATCCTAATGCTTTGACGTCAGTTACGTATACAGTCTACCCCGAGAGTTTTCATGTTAGTTCCATTCTAGTATAGACCTAGAATCCCTTCAGTGTTCTCTCAGCTTTACCCAAAGGTTCATATTCATATACAGTGCAGTCGGTCTATAAAGAATCGGCTTTTAGAGAATTCAGTGCTATAACAAAAAGGAATAAAACCCGGAAAAATTACTATTTATTCATTTATGTAGTAAATTCTGATGCTTAAAACGAAAGGTGCCTATAACAAAGTCAAAAGTCAATCCCTTTTGACTTTGTTATTAACCAACTCCACTGTACATATAACTTGATCGAACTTGTTTTGTTATGCCATATGTTATTCAGAGTATTCATATGACAATGCACAAATCCAAGATTTCATGTTCCTGATTTCGTTTAAGGACTGGTCATCGTTTCATAGACATAGTGGGACTGCCTGAAGACCGATGTCGACGGTTCGGGTTTTAGATAGCTGCAGGTTTTCTGTCGTTTTGAGTAGAAAGTAAAACATAGTCATTCCTTTCAACACTACAGACCATGATTGAATGTACCTAATCCCGTCCTTTACTGGTTTACGATTATCACCGGCTTTGAAAAATAGGTGGCACGACGATTTCCGCGCGTGGAGCAGGAGTTGCTTACACTTCCGGAGCACCTGAACTCGCCCCCGGTTTTTATTGGGATTTTTGTTACTCTATCTTTAGTTGTATATGGGGCTGTTTGTAATGTTGCCCTATTTGTTTTGGCCATCGTTTTATCTGTTTGTCGATTTTTGAATTTTGTTTCCCCCTTGGTATCTTCAAATATCCTTTTTTTAAGACAATATGATAGAGCGTAAATGGTTGCTTAGAGTTGAAAAGGTTAAGGACGGCTTTGTAATATAATTTGTATTTCTTATGAAATTATGGAATTATGAAATCGGCCATTATTCGTTACCTTTACCTTTACATTCAGCACCATATAAGATGCTGTCCTTAGTGCATGTAACAAATTTTTAGCTTGCATTAGGAAAATGCAATCGAAGTACAACTGTGGTGAAGTAAGACTAAAATAAAGAAAAATCAGAAAGATTGTTTATAATTTAAACAGTTATTACAAAATTAGAGATGAACACAAGTTTGATTCAAAAGCAAGTGAATGAACTTTCAGCACACCGGGAAAATAAGCTTTACATTAATATCAATTTGTATCTTTGATAAAAGAAATCCTTTTTCTCGATTCCATGTCCATGATATTATCAACTTGATTTTCCAACGCAAGTATATTGGTATCGATGTCAAAATGCTCCGAGATACCAAGGTAAATGTCAAATGATTATACATATGCTGATCTATCTGGATTTGTTTTCATCAAGTATTATGTGCATCACAATAATCTGCAGTTGGTTTACCATCCTATTTTTGATACATTATATTGTTCTTTCCCATTTTTTGGCATCTGTCCAATATGCATTGAATGACACTTTTGTTAATGTATGTAGCCAGCCAACTTCAGAAGAGTTCTTTGACTGCTCATCAAGTTGCTGCCTAGATGTTTACTACGGCTGTTTAGTTCGAATGACTCTTGTTCCAGGTGGTATGTTGGCGATTGGCAGGCTGCAATGTATAAATAATATGTATCATGATGTTAAATTATATATCATTGTACATATAAATATTCTTAGCAAAACTCCTGGTCAGTCACTCTTAGTATTATCTCGCATTTCCCACCCTAGATAATACCCCTCTTTTCGTGGAAGAATTGCGATGGGTGTAGCATACCAACAGGGAACGTTGACTCCTTCCGGACACCTGGTCCCACCCCATTACATATTTGCAGTTGTTTCCCACGCTGAGACCTTTACCATTCCCAACTTGTCATATCTATCATGACTTTGATTTTCGAATGTTCCGTCGTACTTTTTTCAAATTCATTTTTTAACTGAAAGAAACATTTTCTTATGGAAAATGTAAATATGATCACGAGTGTCTTTACTTCATATGCGTGGAAAATGTGTTATCCGTACTTATCCGCCAACATCACGCTGGTCACAAGAAGTGCGGTTTTCAATTAATTTATGCTCTTTTGTAAGTCTGCATCACACATTAACATAATTTCCATTTACAAGATGTAATAAATTGCTTAAAATTGTCTTACTAAATTTAAATGCCAAAATATAAATTCATGGTTTGCCATAATTTACAGGATTATAAATTGGCATAATCATAGGAAAAATCCACAAAGCCACATGATCTATTTTGATATTCAGTGTTTTTTTTTCAAATCCTGAATGAATTGAAAATATTCACATCAAAAACAAAAAGGAAAGTCAATGAATTAATTGTTTCATACGTATATAACCATGTCTTACATGTGATACAAAGATTCTTCAACTATTCTTAAAATGCTTGTGATGAAATTTTAAAATCGGATACCAATATTTTTATGCCTATATAACCACAATGGTTGATGTTGCCCAAACTTCAGAAAACAAACTGAAGAGCCCGGGTTTATCGTGCATTGTACTTTTTGATGTACAATGTACATGTAATTGAGCTTTGTTTTTATATTGTAGATTTATGGTTTTCAAATTTGACTATCTTTTCAGTCTTTTTTTTAAAGTCAACTGCATCGGTTAGATGTGTCATTGTAGTAAATGATTAATCTCAATATCAACCATAAAATCAACTTTTTTTCAATAACGAGAGACTACTTACAAAATGTAATATTTACAGAACGGTGGTTTGTACCCAAATAAACACTGGCAGCGATTGTGTTTAAAACACCGTCCACCATTGGCACATGGCTGGTCGCAGATAGCTGTGATTGGGAACGAAAGGGTTAATCTTTAGATTCATCAACATATAATTTTAATAAGCCGTCCATTAAATTAAAGGAAGGGAAACATACGTGCACTTTCGTTGATGCATTTATGAGAGAAATACTTTATTATGATGATGCACTTATTAGTATAGAATATATCGATAGACATAAACTTTTTACTTTTTGATTTTTACTTACTGGCTCATTACAGTGAGTGACGTAAAATATATGAACTTGTATTGGAGAACTGGTAAAAATATTTCACAACAATATCTATTTCATCTAAGTATGACGTTTAACAAAAAATGAAGAAAAAAAAAAGAAATTACATTGATTCCTGATAGATTGTCCTCTATGATCTGTAAATACTTACGGGTTTGACAGCGTGAGCCAGTGTATCCCGTTGGACATGAGCATTTGTAAGGAGCAACACACCGACCGGCGTTTAGACATGGTAGTATGCAAATGGCTGTTGAATACAAAGTTATCACGATTACAATAGTAACTCGTGCTTAATATACCCAATTGAAAATGATTTGTTATAAATATTATGTTTGGAAATGCACATGTAAGCACACTTATGTGTAAACGCATGTAATTTCATAACAAAAATATGTTACACGGATAGATCCGAAGCTTTAAATTAATGTTGAATAGGAAGTTATGTTATCTTTTTCCATCATTAGTTCTTTTTACAAACTAACTGTACCTTTTTCACAGCGCTTTCCTCCGAAGCCTGGTGGGCACTTACAACCATACAAGCCCATACATCTACCTCCATTTTTACAGCCACCTTTGCAGGGGACTTGAAAAAGAAAGTTTCAGTACCCAGTGAAAGACAATGGTATTTAGAGTAAGAAGATATTTGTTTTTTATCGTCTGGAAGTATTTCTAAATGGTTTGGCAGACGCCTTCTCGTTAGCAGTCAATAACATCTGAACCACATTTATATCACTATTGGAGATGAAGTTTAGGACTTAGTTTTCGTACACTTCCTGTGTCTATATGATACAAGTTAGTTACCCCATACTACAGTGCAGATATCTACGAAGAAAAAGATCACTGAACATTTTTAAAAGCAGTTTTAAAGAATAAAATTCCGCTGAAGTTTTTGAAATAAAGTTGTCACAATTGGGAATTATAACCAGACTGCAATGATGCATAATTATGTTAATATCCTTGTTGAGTCCATATCTCTAGTTGATACTGCTCGAATTGAAGTAGATTGAAAACCAACAAATAAAAGTATACCCAAGTCCCCATGATGCATGATCAATCTGAATATATATTAAGACTGTATAATTATTATGTGAGTATTATATGTTATAGAGGTGACAATACATTATATAACATTTACTTCTTTGAAGTGAGCTTCAACTGACTGAAGGTCGCCTGTATGCTCTAGTTGATCGAACAAGATTAAAAAACAACACATTTTTCAAAAGGAGCTACACTGGTGCATTTTGAAAATGCACAACTTGTGTATGAAAATTATATTTTGAAATAAAATAGATAAAAATTTATTTCCGACATGGTAAGATACTCACGTGAGCATGATATCTCTCCGTCCCATTCTTTGGACGCTGTGCACGTCAGTATTGGCGGTATCTTGGATGGAAGAATACCTGGTCTACATCGGTAACGAATCTTGTCTCCATAAAAGTATGAACGACCCTGTACTCGGATGACATTTACAAAGTCCGAGAGCTTTGGTTTGCCACAGTACACCTCTTTTGAAAAGAAAAATAGCTCAAATTAATGCTTTTAAATCTGTACGTGAAAATTTAAAATACATGTACACAGAGAGTTTCCAAATAGGACGTTGTATTGAGGACATGAAGTAATACTGATAGTGAAAAGAGAGTATTTGACATCAACTGATCAAGTTCTTGTTGATTTATGTTCCACTCAAGTATCTATCACTTACTACAGTCAAGGAATGCCTGTGGGAGATTTCAAATTTGGGATCGGAATAAAGCATCTAAAAAGAATCCTGATATGCTAAGTTAGTGAATTGCCGTGATATCTGCTCTTCCCAAGAACTTTATTCATATTTTGCTAATGATTTTGAACTACACAAATATGGATTAATTATACACATGATTACTTCGACAATATCCTGCACTTCGACTCCATGTCTCTGTTTCCATACAAGTGGCGCTCATGTCTCCAACACCCTCATAACCATCCACACACTGTGCCGTCACAACCTCCCCTACCTCATGGGGAGTGGCCAAAGGAAGGGAATTGGCCACCTCGGTTTCCAAAGGACAGTATGGTAATGTTGCATCTGAAAATTAGAATTGCATCCTAAATGTAGAGACTGATCGATGACAGTGATAACCTATTCAATAACTTTATACTGCATGATTATGTGCTTCTGTTTCGTAAGTCTAAGTACTTAATAAATACAACACATAACGATACTCAAATACACACAATTCTAAAATTTAACAAGATTTAAGTCTGTTTGCGTAAAAGGACTAATAATGTCAAATTTTATAATTGACAAGATATATTATCAAATTATAATTTGATAAGAGAAAATATATAGTTTTTAGGAGTAACATTTTCTTTTGATGATACTTACATTAATAAGTTACCTGATATATTTGATTTATATCTAAGTCTAAAACGAGGCAATAGATTCATATATAAGGCAGCGTTAGGTATACAGTATATACATTACACAGCTAATGGAATAAATGGTATACGTATTAAGGTCCGAGTGCCTAAAGAATGATGCTTCTACTGAACTAACGGGATATTGTAATTACAGTAATTCATAAAGATCCTACTGACAGGAAAGTTACGACATAGCTTACCAGGCAAAATACAGCTTGGCAATGTAGCACTCCATTGACCCTTCTTTGTACACACAATATTCGCCTGTCCTGTCATTATGTATCCTGACTTGCAAGAGAAGCCAATTTCATCGCCATAAAGGAATTCTCGTTTTGAACCGTTGACTACCAGATTCCCATCCGTTGGAATTTCAAGTGGAGGACACACTACGCCTAAAATATTAATTGTCGTGCTATGTATAGTATATTTTTGTTTGTTCTTTCTTTAGACTAAATACATGTACATAGTTGTAGACTACTTAATATAATACTGAATTTTGGGTACTGACTATGTATGTATGTATTCATACTAGTAGACTACTCATTTGCGATAGAAATGATCTCGCTTTTGTTAAAGTTTCTTTTATGCAAATATTACTTGATGATTTTATTTTTTGAAAATATAGATAAATATGTCTTACGTAAGCATTGTGGTGACGAGCCGCTCCACTGACCAAGGGATGTACACTCTACCCTAGCATCTCCTACCATCACATGGCCTCTGGAACATTTGAAGTTCACAGTATCACCTACACTGTATGTTTTGTTTAAGATTATAACGTTATCACCTATCACTGGCTCTCCACAGCTTTCCGCCACACAGGTTGGTGTCCCGCCGACCCAAACCCCAGTTTCGCCACACGTAAGTGTCTTGTTACCTCGTAAGCCGTAGCCCGATTTGCAAGTATAATTCGCAGTAGATAGATATGTAGAGGTGCTGTACAATCTAGTGCCGTATTGTATGTCCACCGGAAGCCCACAGTCACGTGGTACACAGGCAGTGGTTGGATCACTGAGCCAAACTCCGTTTTCAGAACACTTAGACATAGGATCGCCCTTTAAGGTATACCCTTTGTTGCAGATGTACGTGACAGTTCCTCCGTATGTAGTCCTGGTAAAGGTTGTTGTAGAGTGCATTAGAACAGGAGGTGGGCCACAAGTAACTGGGTTACAGACAGGCATATCACCCTTCCATAGAGTATCTGCACCACACTCTAGGAGATTAGTACCAGACATTTCATGGCCTTTATCGCATTTATATACCACTACATCCTTGTAAGTAAAACTATTTCCAATCCCCACAGCATTGTTTACTTCTGGTGGAGGACCACAAGAAACAGGATTACATTGTGGGGCTTCAGCAGACCATGTGCCATCTACAGTGCAACTCAAATTTTCTTCTCCGTCGAGGATATACCCCTCTTCACATAGATAGGTTACTATATTCCCCAGTGTATATGAATCACCTATCACATACGCACGTGGGTCAGGCTTTGGAGCACCACAATCCACCGGTGTGCAGGTTGGCGCTGTAGAATCCCATTTTCCTGTTTCTAAACAGACAGCCGTCTGTAACCCTACCAGATTAAACCCTACATTGCACTTAAATGTTGCTGTGCTTTCATGAAATAGGTCAATGAATTCAACTTTTCCATTGAAAGGTGTATCAGGTCTTGGGCAGGTAATTTTCTGGCAAGAAGGCAATGTTCCACTCCAGAGACCACTGTTTGTACACTGGATATTTCTATTTCCTACTATTTTAAATCCTTTACGACACGAGTACTCAAAATTGTAGCCAACGGTAAAATTGATACTGCCAACGGCGAGATTTGAATTTTCCACAGAAGGTGGATTTCCACATATAATTTGTTTACAAAATGGATCCGAACCTACCCATTCACCTTCTGCATTGCACGTTCTGATTCTTGGACCAATAAGTTCATACCCTGGTTTACACCTATAAACAACCTGACCCCCATAACTAAGGCTACTGTACTCCACGAGGCCATTTTCAAAAGTACTAGGATCTTCACAGATGACAATAACACATGACGGAAACAATGCTACACTCCAACTTCCGTTCTGCAAACAAGAAATGTCATCTTTTCCTTCCAGTTTGTATCCTAATTGGCATTGCACTGTTAAAGTTTCGCCAGCATAATAAATTCCTTTGCTGATATTTGCATTTGCAATTTCTGGAACCGTACGACATTGGACTATTGAACATAGTACCTTTACCTCCGACCATTCTCCATTTGCTTGACATACAATAATACCGTCTGCACTGGGGTCACTCTGATAACCTTCTTCGCACTTTGCCTCCGCCATATCACCAAATAAGGAAGTCCCATTTAAAGGCTTAATTGATGTGTATTCTTTCGTCGGCAAAACTCCACATGACACTTTTGTACATATCGGAATATTACCAGACCACGAGCCCGAAGTCTGACACGTGCTATCTGAACCACCCTTCAATGTATAACCTTCATTGCAAGAATATTGTATCATATCTCCATAGTAATATTCAGTTCTACCATTGTCGTTAATTACGCCATTTTTCAAACTTACGGGATCGGGACATTTTATTGCATCACATTTTGGATCAGGTCCCGACCATCTATAATTCACTAAACATAATCTAAACTGAAAGCCGGACAATCTGTATCCCTCGTTGCACGTATAGAACAACTGACCACCGGGATAATAATTGGTCCCTGAGATCCTACCGTTTTCCAGTTCAGTAGGAACTGGACAAGATGTCTGCCTACACGTCGGAGGACTTCCCGACCAATTACCACTCTGTGAGCACCGTCTTGTTCCCTCACCGACAATGACATATCCAGAAGTACATGTATACGTGACGGTACTATCGTATGATACGTTTTCATATGTCACTTGAGCGTTATCAACATTCTCTGGCAGAGGACACGTAATGATTTCACATACTGGAGGTGTAACGCTCCAAAGCCCATTGGCTTCACACGCACTATCTTTATAAGAGCCTTTCATCTTGAAACCTTCATTACAGAAATATTGAATAATACTCCCAAACTTAAATTCGCCACTTCCTGAATGGCGATAGTAGCCATTTACAAGGGAAGGTGGGTCGGGACATGTTCTAGCTTCACATGAGGGATTTGATCCTGACCACTTAGCATTTATCAAACAAAGTCTCCGGGAATTTCCTCTCAGGTCATATCCTTTGTTACATTTGTACTGTACTTGGGAACCAAAAGACCGACCAGACCCCGTGATTATGCCATTTTCAATATCTTGCAGAACTGGACAGGACATTTGTTCACAAGTTGGTGTTTTGTCCGACCACTCGCCAGTATCTAGACACTGTCGCTTGCTTTCACCTTCAAGTCTATAGCCCAAATTGCACTGGTAGATTACTTCAGCTCCATACCCTAATGCTGCATAAATTGTTTGTCCATTAGCAATATCAGCAGGGACAGGACATGTTATCAAGTTACAAACTGGGGCTGTTCCACTCCAAGATCCATCAGCTTGACACGTCAGATACTTGTTTCCGATAAGTGTATAGCCCTCTTGACAATCAAAAGTTATATTTGATCGGTATGAATTATCAAGTCCCCCTACTCGGCCATTTATAATCGTGAACCGTCCAGCGCACCTGACAATAGAACAAACAGGGTTCACACCATCCCATCGCCCATCTGCCTGGCAGGTGCGTGATGCTTCTCCAATCCGTATATAACCCTCATTACACGTATAAACAGCAGTTGATCCTAAGTTGCTGCTACTAATGCTTACATTCCCATTTGAAAATGTCTCGATAGCTAATTGGTTACGTTCACACTGTATTGGATCACAAATCGGAGGCTCCCCTTTCCATGAACCATCACGTTGACATTCTAATGTATCAAGTCCGTTGAGAACGAAACCAGATTCACATGTAAATGTAGCCGTGATATCGATAACCGAAACAGTACCATGCTGGGGCTTTTGCAGTATTGCACACTTAACGCATGTAGGCTGAGGGCCGCTCCAACTACCGTTAGCAAGACAACGACGGTCTGATGGTCCAAAAAGAACATATCCTCTCCGACATGTAAATGATAAAGTTGTACCATATTCCGTCTGAAAGGTGGAAGCAAAACCATTTTGAATTCGTGGTCTTGGACAATTAACGATTTCGCATATAGGTATCGTTGCATCCCATTGACCAGTAGACAGACATGTTCTATTGACAGACCCAATTAGCTTATAGCCTGGGTCACACTCATAGCTTATTGTAGATCCATAAGTAAAAGAATCGCCAATCATTCTACCATTGGAGGTAACTCTTGCTGGGGAATCGCACTTTATAATCTCACAAGACGGCACGTCGACTGACCAATCACCTGATTCTGTACACAATAATTCTGCTTCTCCTTTTAATGCGTATCCAGATTCACATTCATATTTGACGACAGAATTGTAAACGAGGCCAGACAATATTTTGCGACCATTTGGGATATCTCTAGGTTCACGACAGGATTTAGGGACGCACCTTGTTTCATTTCCGTTATAAGTCAAATTCTGTAGGCATCTTCTTACATCACTTCCGGTAAGTGTGTATCCGGGATCACAGGAATAAAGTACAACTGAACCAAGAGTGAGTTCTTTGTAATCAATATTTCCGTTTGCGATCTGAAGAGGAGGAGAACACTTTCCGGGCAAACAGCGAGGTTCTACTCCCGACCAAGATCCTTCCGGCTGACAGATACGAATTGTTTCTCCATCCATGTCATATCCTAAATCACAGAAGTATTCAACACGTTCTCCAAATGTCTGCCCTGTAGAAGTAAAGTTCCCATGCAAAATTTCATTAATTGTGGGGCACTCGACAGGAAGACATTGTGGCATGTCAGGTGACCAAGAGCCATCTGCCCCGCACTGGGCAGAATTATTGCCATGCAAAGTGTAACCCTCGTTACACTTGTATGTCACATTGTCCTGATAATATTGTCCAGTGCTAGTGTAAAAACCATTCTCTAACGTAGAGTGAGGTTGACATTTCCTCCTAGTGCAAACTGGCGCCACCCCAGACCATTTTCCGTTTACACCACACAGTCGTTCAGACGTGCCACTCAAAACGAACCCATCATCACAGTTATATACTACTGTGCTACTCAATGTGAAATCTGGGCCCGTAATAAACCCATTTTTTATTGTGTCTGGTTGCCCACAAGATACAGGGACACATTTAGGGACATTATTACTCCATGTAGCATTTGAAAGGCAAGTGCGCGCGTTATTTCCTACAAGACTAAACCCAGCGTCACATTGATATGTTGCAACACTGTTGAATGTGTAGCGATCTGCTCTTACAACACCATTGATTAATCTATCGGGGACTGAACAGTCCACAGGTGTACAGCTAGGGGGAAGGGGATCCCAGGACCCGTTTTCAATACATTCCAAAGTATCTTCCAAACCCAACATAACATATCCCTCTTTACATGTATATTTAGCGGTCGAAAACAAGTCTACTGATGTGTAATTTACTCTTGCGTTCACGACACTTGGCGGTTCAGAACAACGTTGGAGTACACATTCGGGAAGGTCAGATTCCCACGTTCCTGATGGTAAACATGCTATTCGACCATTTATATTTGCAGCAGTCTGTGATAGTTTATAACCGTAAACACATTTATATTCCAAAATGTATCCGACAGTATATTCCGGGAGGATTACTGAAGGATTAGCAAACGGAACTTCAGGGACGCCTTTACAAGTCTGTGGATCACAAGTCGGAATACTTTTATCCCAGGTACCATCACCCTGACATTCGACAGTTCTGTGTGTTGTGTAAAGTTTGTTTCCTTCTGTGCAGGAGAAGGATGCCTGTTCACCTGGTTTGTACGATTCTTTAACTATGGAGACACGTGTATTTGCCGTGAGTATTGGAAGTGAACACGATATAACTGAAAAGAGAAAAATCAATTGCTGTTATAATCATCTTGTTATTCAACGTGTCCATCTAGATTGTTTCACGTATCTGGAGATGCTAAAAAGTATCGACGACGGGTTTCAAACTGTAGCCTATTTTCGACACATTGAACCATTGAGCAAAAAGGGTTCTTAAAGGTTTCGACAACTACTGTGAAACGAGACCTAGGGTTTTTATTTTAGTCTCAGCCTAAGAGAGGAAAAGTTAGCCCCCTCTTTGGTGCTAGGACCATATACTTCGGCTTCCAGTCTAAAGACAAATATCTTAA
>JACSZP010028205.1:3531-14426 GCA_016161895.1 Pinna nobilis
TGATCAAATAAGCGTGATTTTCAAGGTTTATTTACTTCCGGTATTTGGTTGTTGTGTTTATATTTTTATTATTTACAGTGAAACCCACTTACATAAAAACCTTATACATACATGTGTATATATTGAAATCCCTTTTAATTTACAAAGATTTAAATTTCTCGACTACATTACTTTATCACTACTTAAACCCAATTATTTTGGCAAACCCTGACATTTCCTGTTCGACTGTAGTAAAATAAGTTGATTATGGACCTAATAAGCCACAGGGAAGAGAATTACATGTATGTTTTAAATTTACGAGTCGTTTCATCCCTTGTTTCTACCTGATCGGCTGTANNAAACCGATTTACAACGCAATTGCTTATGTAATGTAGGCTAATATTTAATTGATTGTCGAAGGTGACATCACACTAAATGTATAACAAACAAAGAGAAGAACTTTTTTATTGAAATAGACTCGATAACTACTGTAAGCCACGCGGATATATGTCTTCCGTCAACATTAAGACCAGGCTGTCAATTAATGCAATATACGCGAAGGATATTGATATACACATGTAATCACTAGTACGCACTTACGAAGCACATCCGTGGAACGTATCAAATATCAAGATATACGATTAAAATTTCATGGTTGGTTTTAGGATCATAAAACAATAAAACATATTTACAAAATGAATACTAGTATACAGATTAAAGGTGTGTAAGAATTTGCTTTGACATTGGAAATATCTATTAAATCGAGAAATCCATATACAATGGATGTACATACAGGTTTTATTTTTTCTCTTGTTTCACATACTGAATTTGTGATCTTATTCGTTTCTCTCAAACGAACATAAATAATTTTTGAAGTTAAACAGACTTAGAAGTAGGAGTGGAAGCGTTCTGAATTTGTATTTTTCATTTTTTAAAATGTACATGAACTGTGTTTCGCAGTTTCACCATCGTTTCCCCATCTTCAGAATGTAAGTTTCCACATGTTAATTATCATGACAAATGTACAAGAGGGTGAAAACTTAATACCTATGGGTGGGTGGGTGGGTATCTCATTGTATTCGATGTTATGCACTCGGGACAGAGCCTTCGAATGACTTATATCTAACATAGACCGAGTACCCTTGTATTTAGTTCGAATGACGAACTTGTAAAGAATAAACACGTGTTTATGTAACATTGATGAATACATAAGACAATTATCTTAAATTGAGGTTAAAATAACATGATTCGAAAGTAAAAATTAGGTTAAAAATTGGATTGATCGTGATGAACAATAGCATTAAAATGCATCGTTTTTTGAAATTCTTTGTATATTTTCTTCCCATTCTGTCGGCTCTTTTTTCTGATAGAATAACTATGCACGAGTATAAGTGTGTGCGCGAAGCATAAAAAAGTGAACAATCTTGCGAGTTATTAAGTGTGTAATGCCCCTACCTATTTCCTCTGTGTATATTGAAAAAGGAAGGAAGGTCAGAATGGCAAATTAAATAAGTTATAGACATCATTTAATTAGATGGCTATGAACAATCCTTTAAATTAAGAGTATGAATGTTTGTGTAATACGAATTCTTCTAAATATGTCTTTCGAAAAAATCAAAAACAAGGAAGAAACACTTGAAATCCCAAACTATAAATACCGACCGTGAGATTCAAACTGTAATAGTACCATAAATGCTTAATTGTACATGATTTTATTTGTGAGATCTTATGAAAAATTATTTCTAATCTATAATTTAGATTTGGCAGCAATGTTCACTGAAACCAACCGCCCAGAGTTTTATGTCAACGAGGAAGGAGAAATCCAGCGGGAGAGGGTGATCTTCTCAGAAGATGAAGAAATCAGTCTAGCATTGGAACTAAGCACTGAGTAAGTCTCTGCATGTTAATAATTTGTGGTGATAGGAGCCGTCATTTCTTCTCAGTAGAGTGTTTGTCTTAAGGTCGTTGGGTCCTAGGATCGAGTCTAGTAGAGTTGGGGTTGATTGTTCCAGTTCTTCATATGAGACAGCAAATATCTAGGCACTATGTTGTAGTAGCCGCACTGCTCAATGACCGTAAGTGCCAGACATAGGCCAAAACTGAATGTCCCCTCACCGGGAATCGGCTACACTGTCAAATAATTGAAATTATTTTTCAATCTAAAGTTGACGAACATCGACAGCAGTTTGTAGTAATTCTGTTGATTAGTATGACGTTGGTATTGTGACTTATCTTTGTATGATAAAGTATCAGCGGATCGACCTTCGGAATCTCAATAAACTGTTATAACTAGCGCTTACATCAATATCTGCGTCATGTGAGATATACGCGTTTTCAAACAGTCTTGTATTTCATATAAAATCTCTATAAAAATATCTGTCTTACATAAATGATGTAAAAAATCTATATATTTGGCATAAATGACAATTTCTCTATATTTGTTTCTATAAATAGATGTTATCGTGCTGTCCACACTTGAAACATTCAAAAGTACTACATGTATACATACAGGTTCTACAGTAATCTTCAAGGATTGATCAATATATATATTAATTTCATTATGTATAGTGATATCGATTATATCATAGTAATTTGTAATGTACTTGTAGTTCCAATTATCCCTCTATAAGTTATGTATTTCCAGTAGTATTTCAAGTAGAAAGAGAGTCTTATAGAGAAAGATACCCATTCAATTCCCCAATAGTTCTCTCTTTAATTAATCAAATTCTTCCTATTCTCAATAGATTTCATCCTATGAAATGTCTCATATTTGGACCAAGCCTTTTTAGTCCCTTTATAAATACATCGACTTTACCAATGTCATCACATAGCAGCATTACATGTTAAGGCGAAAATCAACACTTACAGTAACCCTCGATTTATAAAGAAAATTATTCCCATGCCGTACACGGTATGAATGAAGCATTGATTTTGATTACATTTGCACCGAGAAACACTGATATCACTTTTTGTCGAGAGTTAAGATATTAGCGATATGATACTCGGTAAATGTGATAAGACTGTACAATGCACTTGCCTAAGCGAGTTGAAATTCCCTGTTCTATAAATAGCCTTTGTGATTTTATTGTTCGTTTAATCTAGTAAAGAGATGAGTTTTTTATCGTCTCAGACTTCAAAACTAATATTCTCATATGGTGCATAAGAGTGGTTCTCTCAGATATCACGTGCTTATCTGGAACGCCACAAGACAATATTTTATTATTATTTAGCGAACCGCGCCCATACAAAGATCGTGCTACGTGATATTTTCTTCCCGGAATTATTTTCACTGAAAAATAGCATTGCGATGAAACATTGATTTCTTTCTTTAATTCTAGCGGAAAAGCCCCAAGAGGTTGCTCCAACGTCAATGGCGAAAAGAAAGAGGTAAGCTGCAATCTGTCTTCTTCAATATGGTAAAGATTCTGTCCTCAGATCGTGAGCTTGCGCGGATCTAGAGGGAGGGGGAGTTGATGGATCCGGACCACCCCCCTCCCCCTGCATGGAATAGGCAATACATATAAATATTGGTCAATTATGCTTAGATTCTCATTTTAAAAGGGTTGTGTCTTTACTTTTTACAAATTGGACCACCCGGGAAAATATCGAACCCTCCCCTGGATAATACAATCTGGATCCGCGCATGGTTAGGCCATTGTTTCGAACTTGGAACAGAGGGAGATTGGCATTTCTTGTCACTTTTATGAGGCAGGTATCTTTTCTCTTTGATCAGACGAGAGAGTCTTTAACGAGGTTACGTGTTACAGAATGTATCGTCAATGGTCATATGGGCGGAGTAGGTGCTAGAATTTGAAGCTCCTCGTCTGCATTCATGGGAATGCAAGGTCCGTGAGTTTGGACGATTAACAAATCTACAGTATAAGTCATAAATCTAGGCTGCCCTCTTGATAATAATTCAAATACATTTATAGTAACATAAACCTCAAATTTAAATTCTATAGAGCCATCTCATTTCTTCATCTTGAATGCTAGAAAGTAAAGATAAGGCGTGATCTATACAAGGTTGTTAATGGTATTCCTACAGGAATAAACGTAATGTCATTATACAGCAACATGGGGCGCCATGGCCGAGAGGTTAGCGTGTTCGATTTCGAATCGAAGGTTCCGTGGTTCGAATCCGCGAAGGTCCCGTGTTACAGTAGGTGTTTGCACGTTCAAGAACCCTCCCTGCCCTACGGTCAGCAGTGCCGAGCATAGGCAAAATTTGTCGCCCTTCACTAGCACACTGTGACGTCTCCATATGAGTAAAATATTCTTGAGTGGGACGTTAAACAACAATTCAACAACGACAGCAGTATGGTTTGATATTGTTTCAATAGATTTACATAAGCTAGATGTTTGCACTTCTTTATGTCACAGTAAGTACTACAAATGAAATACTGAAAGCGCGTTTATTGTAACTTGAATACGTAGAAAGTATGTTGCGGATAATTTGAACCACGCATTTATATACTCGCTGTATTCACATCTTATTCATATTAATGGGTTTACGCCATTTACAGGATAAGATCTATTAAATGTAATGGTAGTACGATTGTACTTGACTCAAAGGGATTGCCGATTATATTTCAGTACATTATCTTTTTATCTTTATACTTTTCTCTTTCAGTAATTAGCTCCCAAAGCATTCTATAATGTAGAATTGTACAATGTTATGCTATTGAGTAACAATGTATCCCAAAAGCTTTTTTATTCACATTTCATGGTATTTGTATACCGACTGCATCAGTAATTTCTATAAGTATAGTATTCCTAGTAAGCATTATTTTGTGTATTTGTTTCTTTTTCTGATCGTCAATAGGCCAGTTCGAAACATAATAGAGCTTCGACGAGACCAGGCGAATTTAAAACGGGGCGAAACTATTTGAAAGTTCGAAAAGAAACATACCACGGGGCGAAAAATAACGATATTCACCGTATTTATCATTTTTTATTTTGTAGCACGGGGATTGCAGATATCTATTGTGTCCAGCAGCCGTCACAGTTCTGCATTTGAAGAAATTTATTCGAATGAAGTTCAATCTTTGTGATCGGTACCAGGTAAGCATGTACATGTTTTTTTTTCAATACAACAGTTTTGGCTACTAAATAGATTTAACGAATTTAAATAACCAGGTGTTTTGGAAAGTGTGCATGCCAGGTATATTTTGACGGTCAAACATGAATGGAAAGTAAGTGTCTGACTAAAGTCTCGTTCACACTATCAAACTTGTCTTGTACAAAGTTTGGTCAAAATTTTTGACGCATTTTGACAGTGTGGTCTATCAAAGAAAATTTTGATCAAAGTCCATCAAAGAACTTTGACGAACTTTGACGGAATAGAAACTCATCCCATATTCTTCAAACTTCGACGGACTTTGATGGACTTTGACCAATAAGAAAGACAATCGATATGACGCGGTTTGCCTGATTAGGCTGTAGCCTAGCACATTATCCCAAGATGTCCGTAAAAATTTATTTATATGGACAAATAAAAAAGAGGACCTTCTCGATATTGGAGAGTGTCCCCTACCCGAAGTTCCCGCAGAAGTGTATTATATTGGCTCGATTGTTGTCTCCTCAATAGCAAACTTCTAGCCCACCTCCTCCTCCTTACCCGTACCCTATTTCGTATCCGGCGTCTTAGAATAGATATGCATAAAGTGCACAAATAAACGCTGAAGATGTCATTCTCAAACATTAATACAAGAGATTCCCCTTGTTTTCTTGTATAAGATTATCAAAAACTTTGACAGTGTGAACAGGCTACTTTGTCAAAGAAAACTTTGACCAAGTTTTCTTTGACGGACTTTGACCAAGAAAACTTTGATAGTGTGAACGTAATTGTTTAATATTTTCAAAATGCAATCAAAAGAACGTCCACATCGACATTTTATTACAGGCGGCTTCAACTTCAGAAAAAACATATATTCAAAAAAATCAAGCTTTAGGTTCTTAAACAAATTGATGAACACAATGTATGAGGTTTTCTTTTCACTTTGTTCATTGATAAAATGAGACAAATAATTTTACGAGATAGACGAACTAATTCTATTTAAAAAATAATAAGTAAAGGGTGAAATAAAGGGTCAAACCTATATTTAAATATATTAATTATAATTTCTCAAAGTTTTCATAATTTTATATTGTCGCAAAATAATATGTAGCATGCAAAATGCCGAAATTTATAGCCGGAGTCGTTATCGATTTATCAATCCCTTTTTTCGACAGATTCAAGAAAATGGTATTTTTATCAATACTTTATGAAAATGAGGTTACAAATATAGCTTTATGAATCTATATTATACTTTTTTCTAGATTGATATTTTCCACACCGATGAGGAACTGAAAGAATCTTACAAACTAATGGATGTAGCCTATATCTACATGTGGAGACGTGTAAGTGTTTCTGTATTTCTCAGAGAATTAAAACTATTCCCTCTAAATGTTATGTTTATATGATGGTAATTTGTCTAGTTAATTGACTGACTGTAACAGAGCAAGCGCTCGGGAAATAGAAAATCACATGCCAATTAAACGACACTTGAACAGATTGAATTGGCGTTTCCGTATAATGAGTAAGACGAAAATGTAAATTAATTTCTTGATGAAAATCTGATAATATCAGATCGATTTCCGTTAATGATTCCTCTATGATGTCAGGAAATCTCCAATATAGAGAGTGAAAATTATTCACCTTTTATATATATATATATATATATATATAGAGAGAGAGAGAGAGAGAGAGAGAGAGAGAGAGAGAGAGAGAGATGTGCCTTACCTGTTGGCTGTCAGGTAAAGTTTCTTCATGTTTGGACAACTTTGAACCAAAGCTGTGAAACATCCAGTGGTACTCTTCAGTTCTGAACTGAAAAAAGCAAAAGACTGAACATTACACCTAGCATTCATTGCTTTTATACAATTGAACAATACAATATACGCTCTTTTCGGATATTCAATTAGACCTTATTCAAACTATATATCCAGTGTTGTTCTGGTCAAGTTTCAAAAAATACCTTTGTACTTCAAGGCAATGTATGGAAGAACAGTTAATTTAAGTCATTCAGGAAGGCAGAAACCTCTTCTTACCACCAGCCCAGGTCTAGCTCCTCTAAATTTGGACAGCTACATGATAAGGCCATTATTCCTTCATGAGAGATGTTCTTAGAGCGCCAAACATCAAGTGACCTCAGGTCTCTGTGAAGATACACAAGAAGCAATTAAAGATGGCATAGAAAATTGTTGAATATTTGACAGACAGGCTAAGAAATTTAAACAGAATTTTCATTTCAGAATATGTAGCAAAATAATTTGGCTGAGTCTCAATAGTCTGGACACCAATGATCCGGATGCTTAACCCTGTCAACACCATGGACCGAAATGGACTGGTCTAAGATAATAGAAAAGAGCACACCATTCTGATATTTGGGGGATGAAAGGGTTAATATAATCTTCTGGGGAAAATTTCTGGGGTACAAAATTTTCAAATTGCATTGGCCATGATTATACATGTAATAGGTATGTTTCAATAATCCAGGCGCTTCATTTATCCGGACAATTTGCTTGGGAATGAAGGTGTCCGGATTAATGAGGCTTCTCGGTTTGTTCACAAGATGAAATAAAAATGTTATTGACCTAAAAAGGTCAAATACACTGGAGTTGGTCTATAACAAAGTCCGAGGGGATTGACTTTTGACTTTGTTATAGGCATCCTTCGTTTTAAGCATCAGAATTAACTACATGTATAGATAAATAGTAATTCTTTTCAGGTATTTTATTCCTCTTTGTTATAGCACTGAATTCGCTTCAAGCAGATTCGTTATAGACTGACTCTACTGTATTGCATTCAATTACATTTACACAATAAAGTTCATTACATGTACTTCAAATATTGTTGCAAGACTTTATTTTTCACACAGCAAGCGAAACTACTCGAATATTGATACATTGTATTTGAAACTCTATAGTATCATCTGATTTTGGCAAAAAGATGTCGATACTGCACTGCCAAACACATCATGATCTCAGAGTTATTTTTGTAACATTTTCAGATAACAAAATAATGCTTTCTATGGATTATGAAGCATCTGACAATCAAACTGATATATACGATCATTTGTAATCGTACTTATGAATATGTATCTAAATGTAACTTGGTTGTATTCTTGTTTAACGTCCCACTCAAGAATCTTTCACTTTCATGGAGACATAGCTACATCAGTATATGCTGGTGAAGGGCAATACCTTTTGTCTATGCTCCGTACTTATGACCAATGAGCAGTAAGGGTTTTTTAAATATGCAGACATCTACTGTGACAAGGGACTTTGGTTTGTAATGTCTCATCTGAAGTACAGGTAAGTAGTGACGTCTCCATATGAGTGAAATATTCTTCAGTGGGACGTTAAACAACACCGTAAAAAAAACAGGTAAGTAGTCAAGTCACCAGCGTGGATTTGAAGCCAGAACTTTAGGATCAGAAGTTGAGCATACTACCTATGGAGCCATGGTGGCTCACTTAATGTAACTGACATGAGACATTTATTAATAAGTTATATAACAAAAGGAACAATTGATACGTCTACTTAAGTTAAATCTTAGGTTTGTCATTGCCAAGATGCGAAACTGAAATGTCCTGCACTCAAAACAAATGCACCAAACACTAGGCCAATGTGGCCGTAACATGTGTGTAGGTGTATGTATGTAGGAGCATGTAGGTAAATGTGTTGTCTCTGTAAGTGTAATTGAAAGAGCTTGTTGTTGTATTGTTATTTCAAAGTCCCACTCAGGAATGTTTTACTATATGACAATGCAGGGTAATAACTTTGGCTAATGCTCTGCCACTTATGGCCACAGAGCAGGGAGGGTTCTTATACATGTACATGGCAACACCTGCCATGATATGGGACCTCTGTTGTAACTGTCTCATCTGAATGATAGGGAAAACCAACTGAAGCGTGACACGGATTTGAACCCACAACCTCTTAATCAGAAGGCAAAAAGTCTAACCACTGAGTCACAGCAGCCCTGAAAGAGTAACATGTATGGTATGTAGGTGCATGTGCATTTATCAGCGTGATTTTTTGGGTTCCACTTACTTGCAGTGTGTAGCCAGAGCTCTTGCAACTTCATCAAAATTATCTATTCTTGAGCATGATCCAAGATTCAAGTGCTGTAGATGTTTGGAGACTCTAAAAAGACAATCACATCAATAAATGATTAGTACTTTCAGATTCTTTTCATTTGCCACACAGTGAAACTTCTATATAATGACCCCTATCGGTACACACCTTAACCGTTCTTAATGGAAAAGACTGTACAAAGATTTATTTTCCATAAATACATTCAGAAAAGTAATAAAAACGTCTTTATAAACAAGTCATTATCTATAGGTGGTTGCAAAACTAGGTTGTTATGATTTCAAGAGCATTGATAACTGCCGTGTTGTAAAGATGTGACACAGCTTTGAGAAATAGAATTTTCTGAGAGTTGTGAAGTGAATGTAATCTTGCACAAGACTAGCATAATTCTATTTGAATTCTGATACGTATTCATTTCGTAACTAACTAGATGTATCTTACGAATCTGCAGTGGAAGCTGGCTCCCATTTGGTCTCAATAATTGAAGAGTTTGTAATGAGCCCGCCAATATATTTCATTAGTAATAGAAGGTATTTCAATATAGTGCACACAAAAACAAAATCTTATTTTGAATTTCAAGCGACATGGTTTATACCAGTTGGGGTTCAGTGTAAACTCCAGGAGCTTCATGATATCTGCACAACCAGACAGGGATAGTGTTGTTTTATTCGTGGTTATAAAACAACTGGCACCACTCACAAACACAAGTAAGTGATGATTGTTTAGGCCTACAACTATCTAATATCTTGCATAGTTCCATTGCTTCATCAATGATATCACTATATTGCTTCAATTTTATAGATCGAGCATTTGAAATCATTCCAACAACCACTTTTTTGTGCCATTGTAAGCGGTTAACAATTATCATTAATCGGTTTCAATTTAACGCTTTTGACTTGGTGATGACTAATTAGTTCTTTCACTCCAGTTACCAACTGCTTAGTAAACTTTTCATGTTTTTTAATGTATATAGCGCCAATAACATGAACAATCAATACATGTACACACTACTCTATTGATCCTAGTACTGTATACAGGGATATTTAAGCCCCCCCCCCCCTCCCCCCGTTATTTTCGGCCTGATGCACTTGCAAAAAGTTTCACTCTATTTTAAATTCCCCCAGTCTAGCCATAATTCTGTTCAGTTAATTAGCTGTTCTTAATTCGTCTAGTTTTTAATTTGCCCACTGACAATGATTGATTGCAAAGGGCAAAAATACAATGGGGGAGAAAACTTCCCTGTAGATAGTAATCTACTTACTTTATTACCGCCAGAACACTCTCCTTGTTGACCAGCGTTCTATAAAGATTTAATCTCCTCAAATTTTTCAAAGAGCATAGAGAATGAAGAGCAAATCTGTCAATGTCTACACAAGTGGCTAAGTCCAGCTCTGTAAAATACAAGGAAAAGCATGTAAAAAGTTGTGTGTTACATGTAATACCCCTGTATAAGGATGACATACATTTCAAACATCACAAAGTCATGAAATAACGATTATCAAAGGCAAAAGTTCACAAAATTGTGGTCCCAACCATGTCAGCCAGTATTTACCTACCATTTTGAAAAGTAGATAAAAACAGATGCAAATTTCCTGAGGTAAAATGTCATAGTATCAAATGAAAAGTTTCAGTTAAAGAATCTAAACAGCCGAGCCTCAGTAATCCGGATGTCAATAATCAGGATGCTTCATCTTCTGGACGGGGGCCTCAGGGCAGAGTGGTTAGCGTATTTGACTTCGAGCCGAGGGGTCCGGGGTTCGATTCCCGCAGCACCACTC
>JACSZP010028226.1:0-10376 GCA_016161895.1 Pinna nobilis
ATTTCATAGGAGCTTCTTTCTATTCTAGGCAGGAATGACTGATGTCAAGATAGTGTGTGATACAGAAGCAGCTTTCTTGTCCAACCAGGCCATGATGGCACGTCGTGTCACATACCAAATACGGGTGGGACTAGGTATGCGACAAGGGGAACATATCCCTCATCATCTGTTTTACAGATTTATCATATATCAACCAGGCCATGATGGCACGTCGTGTCACATACCAATAAGCATCTGCCTCAGATTTTCTTGTCCTCGACGTCAAAGATAATACATAACTTCAAACCATACCTTGTTTTGGAGTCCACAAGGCGATTCCAAGTAAAATACAGGTGTTTCAGCAGAATAAAGCATTTTCAAATCCTGTTCTCTGATCGGAGGGTGATGGTCAACTCGACCGAACCCCTTCTTTTTTAGGTCACAACTTACTGCTTTAAACAGATTTTCACTGGACTGGAATTCACTGTCGTCACTAATATCGAACCCCATATTTGCACTGATGTATCTGTTCAATCCGTATTTTAGACCGCACTTGATGATCGCTTCAGAGGGGTCCCGTCGTCTTTATGAACACCCGCATAAAATTCTCCCAGCCTCTTGTTTTAACTTTCACGATTGTACTTTTCGAAGTCCCGAGGTCGTCCTGTGCTACTTAAAAAGTTTCGGAACGACTCGGCTGCCCCAGCAATCACCCGTTTTGTGTTTTTTGAGTCTTTCTCATTCAGCAGATCGTTAATTTCCTCCTCTGTAGGCAGACGATAGCGATTGGATTCCGCCATATTGATAAACAATCACTCGGAACTCCTCTGATGCGACTGTTAACAGTGTTAAAGAAACAGAGAACCGAACAGCTAGGCGCACGAGAGGGTAACATGAACCGGTCAGGAGGGTGACATAAATGTTCGAGGGTGAAAAATAATGTTTTCGATCACATGATGCGATTTAGACGAATCAGAAGCAGAGATATGAATTAGAGGTATAACAATAACATTTGATTGGAACGTTACTGGAGTCAAACATCTTGTGCGATCGTCACGTTCCCACCTAAACCTGAAAGGATGTAATACCGGTGGATCTGGGTTTAGTGCCGATTTCCAAATTGCAGTCTGAATGTGCGCCCGCTTTACATTTTCTTCGAATGCCTCTTTAGAAGGTGGAAGTGACTTAAGTTCTGGAGCCTTGGTGATATTTTTTCTTCCCATCCATCGTGACCAGACCTCTCCACGTACCTCAGACATGTTGATGTCTTTGACGCCGTAGAAGGAAGCCATAAAAACTGTCGCTTCGTCAACGATGTCACCTATGGCCTGGGATAGTACGCCCAGTTTTTGCAATTCTAGGCCACTGTTGAGAACTTTGACAATGGTGCTTTTTCCTACTCCGAAGCATTGGGCCACAGTGTCACAGCCTGAGAGGGCATGGGCGGCTGGTAGTTGTGAAAGCAAGTGTCCATGTTCAATTGCAGTTACCCCAATATCTATGGTAGTTCGTTCGGTACTTGGTCCCTCCATTGTGATACGACAAGTCAGATTCAACTTTGCGTAGAAGTGGAGCAGTAAGACAAAAACGTCTGTGTCTTCACATACGATGTTGATTCTTTTAACACCACTTAATGCTGCCTTAGCCATCTGTTGTATGATTATAACATCTGCTTCTTCGTGGTAAGTTATGAGATCTTCCCTGCGTGAGACAATGCCATTTGTGCAGAGGTAATGATTTGACATATCAGATCTATGACCAGCACTTTATTTACAGTTACTTTAAGGACGACCTTCCGAGGAGGCAAAGGCGTATGTAGCTAAATTTTGTGTCGTCAACTCGTTTCGTCACAGGTTCTAGCTGCCCGCATGCCACTGAAGTCGAAGTAGTGATCAAAGATACATGTATATGGTCCAACTTTAAAGACAGCTTCAGCTTTGATAGCAAGGATAACAAAGTTGTGCTGACAGCCAAGAGCAATGTCGATATCGACTCTGGCATGAAAGTTTTTGTCATCAACTGATGATTCTTTTACAATCGTGGGCAACTTTTTCCCCGGTCCAATCTAAACACCATCCTCATCACGTGGTACTAATCTCAAACAAATTCAAAGCTCTACTTCGAAACACAAGAATACAAGAATCACCTGTGACACTCGGCACAAACAGATCAGAACCAAGGTATTCTGTCAACTTTGAAACTAAGGTCCTCCGACTGATATCTCTTCCGCCATTGGAAGAGTATAGATCGTATAATTCGATTGAATTCCACTTTCACAATGGATCTGCTCTCATTGCAATGACCGTTTACTGAAATTCTGCTAGATACTGCTGAAGCCGACATCACTGACCGAAATGAACAAAACCTCTTGTAACAGTCTCCATGGTATCTACAATCTGTTGCATATAGATCGCTCAATGCCCGGGCCAGACGTGTATCTAATTCGCATACCAAGTTGTCATAACGAGACTTAGACATCTACAAGTGTTTCCTAAGAAGTTCCTTTTATCCTTCCACGGTACGCAATCCCATAATAAACAACTCTGGGCCAACAACCTGGGTACTTAGGACCAATATCTAGGCGTTCCTCATCGCAGAAAAGACCATATTGTCTGAAATTAAATGCTGATGATTCGGACCGATGCAAACGTTTTACTCCTTTTCAGAACCTTTCGATGTATTCAGTTTATTCAAGTGTCTCTTTATCTGAGATTTTGATGTATGTGTGGATACGCAATATCTATGAAAAAAACATTTCTAAATGCTAACAGTCTAGGTTCGAGATCTTCATGGAGATAATCAAATAATCGTTTACTACATTAAATGATATTTTGCATCCTGTCAATCCCTGCGACGCTTAGTTCCTTCTTGCTTCCATCTTCTGTACAAAGGACTCAACAACCTTCCTTCTATAAGCTCTAATTGAAATAGAAGATATTTGTCTGTAATTATCAATCCTTTAGTTAAGTTAAGATAGTATTGCTTTACGCCACTTTCAACATTATGGATTACATTCATATCGTGGCAACTACATATATTTATTTCAAGAAACAGAATATTACTCGTGCCGAATCAATGAAATTTAGGTAAAATAAAACAAGTATATTTTCTTCAACATTCGTAAAACTGTCTGATAAAAATTGTATATATTCTAAAAGTTGATCTTAAATTTTGTTAAAAAGATTAATTTCCCTTTAGATATATATGCAATATCTATGAAAAAGCATTTTCGAGATCACCATGGAGATAATCAAATATCCGTATACTACATTCAATGATATGATAGTCTGCATCCTGTCAATCCATGTAACACTTAGTTCCTTCTTGCTTCCATCTTCTTTACAAACGACGCAACACCCTTCCATCTATAAGCTCTAATTGAAATAGAAGATATTTGTCTGGCAGAACCAGGCGCTTCGAAAACCGAGAAGTGTCTGCCCTTACCCTTTGCTTTATTAAACACGTTCACTGCGGTTTTTATACCTTTGGTTGGCAAAATGATAATGTTTTGGAATATAACGTCAAGAAACAAATTATTATTATAACGATGTCTCTGTGCGGGTATCTGTTATCATTTGACCAATCGATGAAACAGATGTTGAGTAATATAATCGCCCTGTAGAACACCTAATCCCGTCCATTTCTCTTTTTCCCGGACAAAACATCGGTGGCACGACAGATGCCTCGCGTGGAGTAGAAGTTGCTTACTCTTCTTGAGCACCGGTTTTTCATTGTATTCGTGCTACTCTAATTTAAGTTACATTTATTTTCTTGTGATGCTTGGGGGACTCCGTGGCGGAGTGGTTAGCGTATTCGACTTCTAATCGAAGAGTCCGGGGTTCGAATCACTCCGCGTTTGGCCGTCCCCGTCTTTCGGATGAGACAGTAAAAACCGAGGTCCCGTGTCACAGTAGGTGTTTGTACGTTAAAGAATCCTCTCTGCCATAAGTGACGAGCAAAGGAAAAATTTGTCACCCTTCACCGGCACACGGTGACGTCTCCATATGAGTGAAATATTCTTGAGTGGGACGTTTAGCAATAATCCAACAACAACTTTGAATAACATACATGTATTTGTAAACAATTTCAAAGATTTCTCCATTAGTTTCATTATTGTAGGGACAACCCGATATTAGATGTCGGTAATTTCGTCAATATGCTCTTTCAAAGCCTAAATGTTTGTTAATGACGACTGCTTTGATATGTACATAAAATTTGACTGTGATTCAGTTTCCATGTAATTATTAATCATTCAGTCTTATTTAGATTAAAGTCGACGAGCCATGATGTTGAATTTTTGCGTATTTTAACAAGATAACAAAGATTGAACAAGACAAGATTAACAAGACAGCTACTTTGAACACGGGACCTCGGTTTTCGCCGTCTCATCCGAAAGACAGGGACGGCCAACCGGGGAATGGCGCTGCGGGAATCGAACCCCAGACCCCTCGGCTCGAAGTTGAACACGCTTACCACTCGGCCGCGGAGGCCCCAGTGTTATCACTAAAGAGTCTGATACAATAATCAATGTCAAAAACTTTGTCGTTAACATATAGTAGAAAAAATATTGGCTCCAGTATACTGCCTTGAGGTGCCCTTGCAGATATTTCTCCGTAGCTAGAGACATATCCATCCCACTAAGTCTACTCTTTTGAATCTATTGGAGAGATAGTTTTGGAACCAATTCAATAAAGCATAGGAGATGCCGGCTTGTTTCATTTTGACAAGAAGACCCCTATGCCACACACTGTCTAACTGTCTTGTTAACATCACAGAAACAAACTCTTGATAGTCGCACGTTCCAGATCGGCCCTATTGACATAAGGCGATATTCTTCATCAGTTCCTGTTCATAAACAATTGTAAACGTGCTGCTGAACAAGGGGCGAGCATTGCCCCTTATGTTTCTCGAGAGTGCAAATCAATAGGTCAGTTTCTTTGGCATAGACTGAAGGTCTCCAGATTTGATATGTGCATAAGCTTTACCTGCAGGTGATTTACAGTAATTGACATCAGTTGTTATTACTGTTTACGTCTACATCCTCTTAATTCGAAGTTTTATGGCATGTATTTGTTTTTGCAGAGTGTCTATCGTCTGTTTCTGAGTTTTTATGGTTCTAGAAGCCGCCATATCCCGCCGTCTTCCATTTTTGCCCTCTTGTTTTTTGTTGAGACGATTTTTCTGTACAATTGAATGGGTCTAGATTCAATTTTCTTCTTCCGGACTTAATGGTGCCGTATCTTGTACTGTAAGCTGTATATCTTCCTCAGATAACTGTATATCTTCCTCAGACTCTGGTAAAATTTATATGCGTTTTTTTCTCTCCAAAACGATGGTCTTGAGAGGTTAAAAAGAAATATTTTGTACTAATGGAAAAACTGATTGACCAAGAAATATTGATGGTCTAATAATAACTTTTGTAGGTAGAAAGAATTGCATACCACACTTTTACTACTGTAATGTTAAAAAAAAATTTGAGTATAGTCATGCAGTATAATTACACATTAAATAATTAAGTGATACCTCATGTCTTATATAAATGACTGGGGGACTCCGTGGCCGAGTGGTTAGCGTGTTCGACTTCGAGCCGAGGGGTCTGGGGTTCGAATCCGCAACGCCACTCCGCGGTTGGCCGTCCCTGTCTTTCGGATGAGACAGTAAAAACCGAGGTCCCTTATCATAGTAGGTGTTGGCACGTTAAAAACCCTCCCTGCTCTACGGCCAGTAGTGCGGAGCACAGGCAAAATTTGTCGCCCTTCACTGGCACACGGTGACGTCTCCATATGAGTGAAATATTCTTGAGTGGGACGTTAAACAACAACGCAACAATATATAACTGACTATGACAGATAGTCTGCAAGCACAAACTTTCAAACTACGGCAAATAAATTTGCGAAATCTTACCGTGACATACAAAGCTAAATTAAATTGGCCAAAATGCACAGAAATGAAAGGGGTTCCTATAGTGGTGGACGGTTAGCCGTCCCTTTCTTTCGGATGAGACAATGAAAACCGAGGTCCCGTGTCACAGTAGGTGTTGGCACGTTACAAAACTCTCCCTGCTCGACGGCCACCAGTGCCGAACACAGGCAATTTTGTCGCCCTTCACCGGCACACGGTGACGTCTCCATACGAGTGAACTATTCTTGAGTGGTACGTTAAACAACAATACAACAACAACTATAGTAGTGGATTGTAACTCTATTGTCCTGCAAATCTTTATCTCAAACGAAGATAAGATATTGAGTCAGGTGATAATGAAATAATTTGGTAGAATTAAATGGGAAATTTATTTGTGCCTTTGGCATTCATTTTCCAATCTGAAACACCTAATTGATGTCCGTATTGTCCCACCTGTTGATAAGTTTTACCGTCAGCTAGCTCTTCGATTTGCAAAAACCATTTCTGTCAACTGAGGGTATACCCATGACTTGGGGTAATAGGGCCACTATTGTCAGATAGTAGCTGTTTGTCCTCAGCAGTCACTTTTCCTAACCCGACTGTCCTTACGACTGGTATTTTCATTACTGCCCCTGAAATCCGAACGTTGGACACATCGTGTTGTACTTGTCCATCTAGTTTATCCCCCGTAAAGTTTTTCGATCACGTTTTATGGGAGACAGTTCAGATACAGTAAAGATTTCAATATTAGCAAAGACCTTCTCTTTCTGAATTCTATTTCATATTTTTCTGAATTCTTTTATGAATTATTTTATGTAATTTTCTGAATGTACGCACGGTCGACTCCTATAATTCTGGAACTCTACAGAATATTTCCGAAGCGTGGGTGTTGGTCAATTTTCCAGAGCGTATCTGTTTATCTTAGCTCGGTCACTCGGAGAATGAACAGCAAATTTTCTTCGATTCTTTTTCTCCCTTTTTGTTGTGCGAGACTTTTCTAGCGCTTCTGCTACACAAACAAATCGCAGCCGGAAAAATCCGTTTGGAGACCTATACGACAGGTAAGAAATGTACATTATTAAACGAAAAAAATACTAAGTTTTGAAAAGAACATTCCGTGCTACAATTGACTAGGGGAAAGTAACAAACCAATGACAGCACTTGAGTTAAGACGAATTACGATAATACAAATATATTAAGGTAAAATATATAGCAAATGAAATAAACCATCTCGAAAAAAGAGTAATATACCAAAGTTTTATAGGGAAAAAATGTTGAAAATATTACTTTAAACTATCTTTTATTGCTTCAATATACAATGGATATTGCATTCGTATAAATAACAAGGAGTGTATTGTATTGAAAAGCTTTACAAGAAAATTCGATTGATAATATATTTCCCTATCATTGTTTTCATCCAAGTGCCCTAACAACAACTGTTCTGAAATACTCTCCCATATTGGAAACGAGATATAGAACTACAAAGCTATTGATTGCGGGATAGAAGAAGAGGAGGAAGTAAAGTGCAAAACATATCATGACGGATTTATTGGAAATCGTTTCAATAGACATGAACTTGAGATGTCTTACAATAGGTGCCTAGAAGAAAATATCAACCTCAGGAAACGCAGAAGGCTGTAAATAGAAACTGGACGAAATGGAGACCACAAGAACTGAGGGCACTGAAATTGAACTTGGACGTCGACTACTTGGGGCCAGACTTCCAGATACAAGATGCCAAACTGGAAGACCCCATCCATAAAATTTTCGCCACGCAACAGCAGTTACAATTATTGGAACGGGTCAATTCTCTGTAAATGGATTATACCTTCAAGATTGTTACCGAGTTTATGAAGCCGACTGGACAGCTAATGTCACTTCGTGCTTTCATAAAGAGAGATCGATTGTAACATGTGAAGCAATTCGTTTTGCAAGTAAAGGAGAAGACAATGGGAATATAGGGATGTACTACGTGCTTTGAAAAAAAATCCCATCTATCCGTTAAATTATTCATTGCGGGATTTGAAGTAGGTATCTTATCAATAGTCTTATCAGCCTTCCCTGATGATGCGAAGGGGTGCGTTTTTAATTTGAAATAAACTATACGTGGAGCCGTGTCCAGGGTTTGGGACTAGCATCAACATTACGACATACAGGCACCGCTTTGCGGATCCAGATTTCCTGATAAAAGATTTCCAACCTGAAGACGCCATGCAAATAATTTTTCGCTACACCAAAGCAGTTACGTTTATTGCAACAGGGCAAATTTCTGTGCATTGAAGGCATCAGCCTAGTGACATCTTACCAATGCATGAGTATACGAAGATCACAAAGGATACTGGCTCGAACGTTACCCTGTATAATAAGGTCCGACCCAGATGACACGGCGTCGGCAGTATTGCAGGTGCCCCTTTAACTCCTGATATTACAACCAACTCGGATATTCATCAGTAAGATCATCTTTCCCCAGGTAAAAATACTGATATATCCTTACAATCGTGTTCTGTTCAGCTGCAAGATATTTTGAATTTCAACAAATTAAGGACCAGTTTAAAAAGGACTAGTCAGTTCCTATCATTTCACGACTACAAGTAAAACTCTCCTGACTGCACGTGTTCAAAATCCCCATTCGTGCATGGCTGCTAGCCACGTTTTGACTGGTGACCTCAACATTGTTCAAACCGTATCTCTAAGGAATATCTTATCTTGATCAGGTAAACGGAGTAATCCGTAGTCAAAACCAGTGTGTAAAGAACGGTCCAACAATTATGAAACATGTCAGACCCAATGACAGGCCGTATCGGCTAACCGGATCATTGTACCGACAGTAGAATTTAAGAAAAGCTAACTTTAACCGAGACTGCTGGAACCCCTGTAACATATACTTGTTTGTCGGTAGCCTACTTCGATTTAGAAACTGGTCACACACTGAACAAACTCTAGTGTATCAGTCAGTTGAGAGACATAAACTCCATATGCAGGTTAGGACGGAATATTGCTACATAAGTGAGGTGAAATGGGAAGTTGACGATGGTGAAACTGAAGTCATCCCGTCAGTTTACCATTAAGATCTATGTTCAGTAAAATATCCAAGAATAAGGCAGAGGTAGAAGACTCTGCAGTGTCTTTTATCTCGAGTTCACTGGGGTATATCGAATCGACATGTGAATTGAAATGATTGTTAATAGATAAAATGTCGATATATCTAAATGTATGCTGAAGGTAACAGCAAGAGACTTTCTTCTCGCGTAGAAACTTTTGAATAATCCCTGCCTCATAAGAATACAAAAATAGGTCACCTATAAGAGGAGCACAATTAGTTCCCATGGGAATTCCAATAGACTGTTAAAAATTGTCAATGAGGATTTCTAGCATCTTTAAAATATCAACCTTGTACTTATGCGTAGAGTCAGAGTGGTGTTTGACAAAGTACTTATTTGGATGACTGATTCCAGTATTCGACAGCTGTATGTGACATGACGGGTGCCGCACGCAGAGCAGGAGTTGCTTACCCTTCCGCAGCACCTGTACCCACCCCCGTTTTTATGGATTTCGTGTTTCTCTGTTTTTGGTTTTAAACTTTTTTTGTCTTTGTATGTCGATTGATGGTTGTGTTGTTGCCTCTTAATTTTGACCATGGTTTTGTCTGCTTTTAGATTTTTGCATTTTGATTGCCCCTCGGTAGGTATCTTCAGTTTAGGCGCGTTGATTTAGAAGTTGGGGAAAAAGAAGTTGTATCGCATCAGCTATATTAGGAACAACTGGGTCGTTAGGTCATCGGACACACCCTCGGACGATATTTACATCACAAAGCAATTCATACGAATAACGCCGCGAAAGGATGGCATTACAGACTGAAACCCAAGGTAGACCATGGCTCCAGTGGGTTATATAAGCTCATTCCTTTTCTCGGACGCGATGCGTTATATGGATGATGAGATTATAACTTTGTATGACAATCATCAATACAGCTGCACTTTGTGACCAGGAATCACATTGGTGGGGTTTAAGACGTTATTTCAGCAAGTATTTACAATTTAATAGTATATTGCACAGATTAAAACATAGCGAATATCTATATATATGATATTATATCTATGATATAAAGCATATCCAATACGCTCGGTTAGATAAAATTATGGAATGCTATCGAACATTTCATTGGACAAGGGGGACTCTGACTGGTTTATGGTATGGTATGGTATGGTATGGTATGGTATTGTTGTTTAACGTCCCACTCAAGAATCTTTCACTCATATGGAGACGTCACCGTGTGCCGGTGAAGGGCTACAAATTTTGCCTATGCTCGGCACTGCTGGCCGTAGAGCAGGGAGGGTTCTTTAACGTGCCAACAACTACTGTGACACGGGGCCTCGGTTTTTACTATCTCATCTGAAGGACAGGGACGGCCAACCGCGGAGTGGCCCTGACGCGCCTCGAACCCGGATCTTCCGATTCGCAGTCGAACACGCAAACCACTCGGCCACGGAGGTCCC
>JACSZP010028230.1:0-13945 GCA_016161895.1 Pinna nobilis
TGTTTCCATATCGGGGAAACTACATGGAAACTACTTACTTGTTTCCCGACCATGGAAACCACTAGGAAACTACTGATGTCACGTTTCCAGTAGGTTTCCATCAGGTTTCCATTTTCGGGAAATTCGATTTTTCATCCTGTGCTTGGTACTTCTGACCATTGAGCAAAAAGGGATTTTACCGTGCCGACACCTAATTTGAAACGGGTCGAACCCGAGCCACGCTACAGTTGACTTTCCCTGTCTTTCGGATGAGACAGTAAAAACCGAGGTCCCGCGTCACAGTAGGCGTCAGCATGTCAAAGAACGCTGCCTGCTCTGCGACCACAAGTGCCAAGCATAGGTAAAATTGCCGCCCTTTACCGGCACATGGTAACGTTTCCATATAATTGAAATATTCTTGAGTGGGACGTTAAACAACAATACAACCCACTGACAAATTACAAAATGAAATTAATACTACAAATGAATTATATCTACACAGCGTCAGGAGGCGTGAATACGGCCGGCTAATCAATAATTCATTAGGCTTAATTGTCATCGGCTGAGATTTCCAACAATAAAACATTATGTTCATATAAATCTCTTGATACAAAAATGGTTACTTTAGCCTTTGTTTGTACAACTTCAAAGACCAATACTTTTATCGCAAAAACGGACATAAAATAACAGATCCATCACAAGTTTTCGAAAAAAGGAGATTATTAGAATAAGATGTTCTTACCAATCAAAGAGAATTTCTTGCAGTCTACTTATTTGACGAAAAGTGTGAACAACGTAAACGATGCCTTCGGTGAGTTATTCTACGTGTGTAATTTTGCATGGGAGATTAAAGTTGCAAAATGTACGTAAATTACAAAACAAAAAGTGAAATTTTCAATTTTTCAGTGTGGAAATGTTAATATAGAGAAAACATAAATATATAGTTATCGACATTCAATTTGCAACTTTTATAACATTCCGTTCAATGAAACATACAACAGCTGTCCAGATTCACGTTTGTCTGTTTCTGGAGGTATTTTCGAATTTTGAAGTGGCAAGTTTACGAAGTGATAGTGCGGGGCCGCCGTAGCCTGGTGCCGGTTGGCTGTCCCTGTCCTTTGGATGAGACAGTTAAAACCGAGGTCCCGTATCACAGTAGGTGTCGGCACGTTAAAGAACCCTACCTGCTCTTCGGCAATATGTGCCGAACATAGGCAATTGAATATCTGTCGCCCTTCACCGGCACATGATGACGTTTTCTTAGGAGAAAGATTTTTGAATGGGTGGGACGTTTAACAACAATACAACAGAACAACAAACAAAATTATATGCGCTATAAACGGCTATTTCAAAATTAGCCTGGTGTATAGAAAGTATAATTACACGTATAAATTTGATATGCTTTATTCATGGTATAGATCTACCCAATCTAACCTAATATATCAGGCCGCCCAAGGGAGGATAAAATTATGGTCCCATACGACAAGTGGTCTCTAATTCTATGTGATTTGTGAAGGGAAAACCACTTTTGGAAGCATACATTTAGGTAATATGGCAGTCAGTCCTTTAATTGAGTGGGCCACTAAGGCAGAATAGATCTTCCTTTTCCTTTATGTTTTTTTTTTTAATTTTTATTTTTTTGGGGGGAGGCATCCTTTGCTGATGCGTAGTAGTTGTATTAGAAGCGGTTGGGTTGTTGGTTTTTTGGCTGTGTGGATATCTGAAGTCAAACCCAATAATATTTCACTTACATGGAGACGTCACCAAATGTTTCTGGCAAAGCTATATCAATTTGGTCAATGCTTGACAGTTATGCGTTTTACGCGTCCACCGGATTAGAGTTATCCCCGGATTTGAAACATTGGTGACACGACGGGTGCCATGCGTGGAGCAGGAGTTGCTTACCCTTCCGGAGCACCTGAACTCACTCCCGGGTTTTATTGGAGTTCGTGTTACTTTATTTTAATTATATATNNNNCCCTTGGTATCTTCAGACATTCATTTTTACAGCCATTGCGGAGTAGATATTCTTTAACGTTACCACATGTACTGCTACGTCACATGGGGCCCTGGATTTCACTGCCTGATCCGTAGGGCAGAATAACCTAGCCGCCTCTGTCGAGCGGATTCGAAACCACAACCGTGCGATCTTAAGACTCTCACGCTTACCACTACGGTTTTCAATAAGTCTCGTATAAATACACGAAGAAATGAACGAATGTATGAATAAATGCAAGCAAATCGATAGATAAATAAACACAGAAATAGTTGTAGATCTATATAAACAAATAAATGGATGAATAATTAAATGAACGAGCATGCGATTTGCTAAAATAAAATGCACGTGGGACTAGTCATCAAAGCTATCTATTTTGCTGGCTCTGTTTGATCCGAGTATTTAGGTTACATTTGCAGTGGGGTCTAAGCAACCTTGAATTATGATGAGAGGGTCAAACTCTAATGGACGTGGTGTTCAGAATTGTTTATTTTGCTTTGTACATGTCAATTATATACATGCAGCTGACCTAGTGTACTAGGTTTTTCTGATGTAGCATAACATACGCGTAGGATTGGGGAAGGGGTTTTGTCATACCTGCCTTTGTGACCGACTGAATTAAAGGACTACCTGCCGTATATGACCTAATTACATTTGTGGGGTTTCCAAAAAGGCTCTTTACCGGCTATATAAATCACCTGGATTAAGAGACCACCTCTCATTTACGACCCTTTTTGCTCATACCCTTGGACGGTCTCTTAAAACAGGATAGTCGATTTATTCACTTTTAAGATTTGAATAAATTAAAAAAAATCACTATACAAGAAAGAGTAACGGGACTAGATCTAGCAGACTATCACGTATGCCACAATTTTGATGACATTTCCAAATAATAAAATGACATGCGTTCAAATGTGTTTAAACAAAGACTTCAGTCAGAGACAGATGTAGCTCGAAGACCAATGCCAATCGAGCTCGCTTTGTAATTTTCACATTTATTCATAGACAATCAACCGATACAGACAAGACAAATTCACAATAATAAATAGTAATGAATAAAACGAATAAGTATTAAAAAAGTCAATAATCAAAACCGACCCAATGTTTACGACAACTAGCCGTGTGTTCGATATTCGCTGCGCGCATGCGACGTTGTGTCTACAGAACCATTTCTGGCAAATCGATATAGTACTATATATCTGCGAATTGCAAATGGAGTCGGCGATCGATACACATTTAGCTTTGCTGTTCTGTATTGAACGACGAGTGTTTGACAGTTAGCATTGCATTAAAGTGATGAAAACATAACCATTTTGGTTTGTAACTTCAGTGCTCGCTGAGGGCTTTTGTCACAGTAGATTTACGAAATGGATGCTGCGAAAGTGATGAAGTTTTAAAAGAAAAAACACAAAACAAATTGTTCTATTAGCTCTGATATCGCAGTCCCGTTACCGAATGTCAAATTGATTTTGAAATGTCAAACGGAAATATAATTCTCGCGACAGTGGGGCACGTGAGGCTAACTGATGGCCGTATTTGTTATGCTACGGGATAATGTTTGAGGGCGATATGGCAGATTTATACAGTTTATACCGACTAAATCAATACAATTGAGTGTTTTGTGGTTCTTCGCCTGCAAATTTGACTTTGTCGAAGTAATTCTTTCTCAATGGAGATATGATGGAGAATTATACGCCAGTGGTTCTTATACATATTTCATTTCTGTCATTTTTGTAAGTCGAGAATCAATGCTAGTGTCGTCTGCTTTCGTTTTGCAGTTCCACTTCGCTGTTCTAAGTGTTTTCCCGACAATATGGAGTGATACATATGTTCGAATATGGAGCATTTTACTTATTTCGACGCCAAGCGATCTTGTAGTTTTGATGGAATGTGTTCTGGTGTTCTTCTTAGTTCTAAGCATCTATGCCATTGGGGATCCATGTTTTATTCCAATTTCAGTGTTCAAATGCTACCCAAGGAAATCAACTAATATGGGAAACGAAACAAGCAGTGTACCTTCCGAAGCTACAACCCCGATCACGCCGACTTCCGAATGGCAGTCGGTATACTCGTTTGGGTCAAAGCGCCGATCGTCTGTGTCGTCGACGCGGCTGCCCACCCCAGTGGATCCACCGGAACCAGACCTGAGTAATTTGACGGAGGATGAAATCAAACAAATTCGCTCCGTCATTGACAGGGCAAAAGAAATGCAGCACGAGGAACAGCAAAGAATCAGGTAATTTGTCGGTTTCTGTTTTTGTTGTCAATTTCAAATGAAATTCAGTCTCAGCGTTGCAGAATCTGGCTAATACCTAATGCACAGATTCTTATTTAGCCTATGGGAATTGCAAGGATGAGGGAGGGGGGGGGGGGGCTTTTGAAGATGCAAAAAGTCATCAGAACAGAGGTTATTAAGGGGACCTTCCGGAGTCTGTTTTTATTGATTACATTGTAATTGTACATGACAAGTGACATTTTAACCCCACCATCCTTAATTTGCAAGGCTTACTCCTGCAGACGTGTCTGTGTCATTGGAAAATACCAATGATTCGGTACACGGGCCTACTGGCATTATAAGGAGTAGCTGATTACGCTTGAGCGATTCGAACCCGGATCCATTGGGGTATTCATGCGCGGATCCAGGGTTTTTTTTTGCAAAAAGGGGGATCGAGCTTGCGACAAGAAAGATAATTAAATTTTTTATCCTTTACAAACGTAGTATACTTTGCAAATTCCAGCCGGACCCCATAACACCCCCTCTAGATCCGCGCATGATCTTGCATTCCTAAATACAGGTAAAAAAGAAAGGCATCTCCCCAAATGTCTGAATGCTTGGTCCATTTTCTTGAGCAGGCTCTTTTCAGTTCAAATTTCCTTCTAAGTCAACTCTGATGCTGCGAGAGAAAATATGAGTACATGTGCTATTGGCCATAATGCAATCTCTTGCGGTGTGAACCTTAGAATGAGGGAATGTCTCGGTACGACCCTCCTCTCAATATTTTAAGCATAAAACAAAATGGACGAATAAAGCACATAATTCATAATGTGATATATAATTTTTTTACAAGGTCAGCGAATTTTGTAGTTTGATAGAGACAAAGCAAAATCGATTTGGCATCTTCGCACAACACAATCATATGATGTTTACGCCTTTATATTCCGAGTCGAGTAGAATCAGTATACATCAATAGTTTTCATTAAGACTGGTTGTTATTGTTTTGTTTCTTTTCACCGCGCCTCTCGGAGGCCGCCGTGACCTAGTGATCTTGAGGTCCAGGGATCGAGCCCGAGCCACACAGCAGTTGACTGTCCCTTTCTTTCGAATGAGACAGTAAACACCGAGGTCACGTGTCACAGTAGGTGTTGGCAAGTTGAAGGACCGTCCCTGCCCTACGGCCATTAGTGCCGCCGAGCATAGTCAGAATGTGTCGGTCTTCACCGGCAAACGAAGAAGTCTCCATATACATGTAAGAGGGAGAGATTCTTGAGTGGGGTGTTAAACAACAATTCGACCAACACACCACTTAAGAATTTCCGCCGGTATGGTTACTCCACCGAATGCCGAAGAAAAGCCTTCAACTGTCCGCCTGTGCTCAGCACTTTGCGCCAATGAGCAGTGATATTTCTTTGACTCGCCGACACCTACTTTTAAGGTGGACCTCTGTTTTACGGGTCTCATAGATTGATAAGAAAAGCCAATAGCTTCCGCAGAGGTTTGACCCCAAGACCTCCCGCTCTGAAGGTAAGCACTCTGCCATGGAGAATCTATGGAAATGCCAAATGACAATTTGTCGGTACAAATGCTACGCTCTCTTCGACCCGTAATTAGATTGAGCCCGATGTCAGGGGTATACTTATGTCAATATTTAAAATTCCTCAGTGACAGTGGGAAGCTACAATAAGTACTCATGTTATATTAATCCGTTTATTTCTCTAAGTGTGATTTATAGGGTATTATTTTCTGGAACCTTTTGTAAGCTTTCATTTACATCCCTTTGTCGAAGCTTGGGCAATAATGCTAACACGTGTAATTGCTGCAATTTGTGTCGATGACCGCAATTCATGTCATGAATACCAACGCGTTTTATGAATTTAAGAAAAACGAAATACAATTGGTTCAAAATGCAGGAGTGAATTTATAGTAGCAAATGAATACGCAGAGTTGGAAACCATCATTTTTACGGGGATACGAGTTAGGTGGTTTTTGTTTCATTTGACATTACTGTTCGGGCTCGGTTTCGTCTATTGATGCTACTGCGATCGGCATCGGGCTCGGCTTCTTCCAATGATAAAATGACGTTTGTATTCGATTTTCGACAAATATATCCTGGTTCGATCTTCGATCCGATTTATTATGAATGTCATATATCCCTCTTATGGACATAACATAAAATGCGAATATTTCTTGTACCTCTGACGGATAAAGTACCGTACACAATGAAAACTTCAATTGTCATTCTTACAAACACACCACAAAATGAAACGTCAGTTGTTCCTCCCACGAACTTATCACACAATGCAAACGTCAATTGTCTTGCTCAAGAAAATATCACTTGTCTCTCCCATGAACATATCACACAATGTGAACGTCATTTGTCTCTCTCATGAACATATCACATAATGTGAACGCCATTTGTCCCTCTCACGAAAATATCACAGAATGCAAACGCCACTGGTTTCTCTCATGAACACATGTCACATTGCAAACATGACTTGTCCCTCTCACGAACATACCGTCATTTATCCCTATGGCAGATATATCACACAATACAAACGTCATTTATCCCTGTGACGGTCATATCACACAATGCATACGTCACTTGTCCCTCTCACGAAAATATCACACAGTGCAAACGTCACTTGTCCCTTTCACGAA
This sequence comes from Pinna nobilis, assembly GCA_016161895.1. NCBI lineage: Eukaryota > Metazoa > Mollusca > Bivalvia > Pterioida > Pinnidae > Pinna > Pinna nobilis. Next base: position 6,852 of record JACSZP010028230.1, read on the forward strand.
CATATCACATAATGCAAACGTCATTTGTTCCTCTAACGAATGTATTACACAGTGCAAACGCCATTTGTCCCTTTCACGAATATGTATCACACAATCCAAACGTCAATTGTCCCTCTCATGAACTCATCACACAATGCCAACGTCACTTGTCACTCTGAAGAACATATCACACATTGCACACGTCATTTATCCCTGTGACGAACATATTGCACAATGAAACGTCACCTGTCCCTCTGAAGAACATATCACAGGATGCAAACGTCACTTGTCCCTATGAAGAACATATCACACGATGCAAACGTCACTTATCAAATATGGAACAAGAAAAAAATCGGTATTGGGTTAAATGCTGCTTCCAAGAATATCCCACGTTTCTAATGATATTATATTTGAACGTTACTTAGAAATTTAGCAATTAGGAATGTGATTCTTGTTTACGATCTTTTTCAAGAGAAATTTACATTTATCCTACATCCATACATATTTATACTGATTATACTGATTAACGTCTGTAAAACTCGGAGATTTCCCCCCGGCAGTACATGTACAGTAAATGCAGAAAGAAGATGACCTCCTGCCTAGAAATTTCCAATCGGGCATTCTGTACAAACTGTGTTTGTGAACAGTTTGCTTATATTTACACGTTCATGTTGATGTTGTCACAATGAACATAAAATGCAATTAACAAATGAAACGGAAAAATAAATTGGCAAATGAATTAATTAAGAATGAAACCGTTTCCTTTATTCGTTCTCGTAAAACTTACTCTTTAAACGAACATTACCAATAAAGCCGTGACACTCATTAAGAAAATTACTGATATATTTATGTTTTCAGGAATTTCTCGGTTGACTTATTGATTATTATCCGCTATGGAACCAACTTTTGGAAAACTTATTTTATATCATTCATAATTCATCGCCAAGTATATGATAGGAAATAGTAATACGTTATGTAATGTCTAAAGTTGTTATCGTTATTCTATGGTTCCGGAAATTGCGAAAAAACATTAATACCACAAATAATAGCGAATAAAAATAGTAAATTAATGTAAAAACGAAACAAAAAGTTCATATGAAGTAGGGAAATCTGTGATTTAGCAAAGTTATCACCGGGTTCCCTTTAACTACCAGAACCCAGTTACACAATGCATTGTTAAGTTAACTTGTATGATATGGTATCGTATGGTATAGGTTGTTTAACGTCCCACTCAAGAATATTTCACTCATGTGGAGACGTCACCGTGTGCCGGTGAAGGGCTATAAATTTTGCCTATGCTCGGCACTGCTGGTCGTAGAGCAGGGAGGGTTCTTTAACATGCCAACACCTACTGTGACACGGGACCTCGGTTTTTACTGTCTCATTCGAAAGACAGGGCGCTACGGGGCTCGAACCCTGATCTTTCGATTCGCAGTCGAACACGCTAACCACTCGGCCACGAAATTAACTTGTAGCTAGCCACTAACTACAAGTCAAAATTCCAGCTTGTAATTTGCTCACCATATTATTGAACGCTATAGCAGGGTTATTTAGTTAAAAAACTAATAAAAAAATATGTTAGAGTGACCACAACCAGAAATTAAACCATTAGTAAGTTAATTGTTAAATTGAACTAAGAGTTAAACTATTGTGCAACTGGGTCCAGGTTGTTTCCCCGTTTGACTGCTTCTAAAGCTAATCTCTGGATGCCAATCATATGAATGCTCTTTTACTACGAATTTCGTTAGTGTTCAGGGAAACCTACAAAATATTCAGATTATTGAAGCATTAAGTTGTAAGCTCTGTATCTGTTTAGTGACCAGGAGTAGAGTGTCATATTTTAGTTTTTTTAATTCGAAATATACACCCCCCTCCCCCACCAAAAAAAAAAAGGTCAGAAAAAATATTTCAAGATTCGAAGAAAAAAATGACATCTGGTTTTCGATTTTCAGCCGCACTGAGCTTTATTTACCATGGAACCACAATTATGTGACGTTGCAATAACGGGCCTGCGTAGTCAAGCCGCTTAAACATGGCGCTTCCAACACTTCCGGTGGATAGGAAGTGAGAGCTAAATGTTCTTCCTGTCCATTTCCTGTATAAGCATTAATACTTTTTGTTGCAGTGGGTTGTGGAGGGGGGGGGGTCTACGTATTAGAATCCAATTAGCTTTCTATCAACTCTTCTTTCACACACAACTAATAGTTGACGTATCCGTTTAACTGCAAAGGTCTTGAGCACATCTCGAAGAAAAAGTCGATTCAGGAGTTCTATTATCAATGACAGCGAGGCTCGTTCTTTTGATTACGTCGTATCTGACATTGGTATTGATCAACAGGGAGATTTTGCTAACAAAGCATTTTACTGCTCGTCCAGTATCTGTGAGAGGACCATAAAGCCATAAAGAAAATAAATCTTTGAAACCCAGAGAATGCATATATATTGTATCGACATCGTGCACTCTCTTCGTGCCGAACAAAGGGTAAATATGCCTAGACTTGTAATTTAGATGGTACAGACCAATGCAATCGTATACTTTTGACTGAGTAATAAGCCTCTCCCGGGAGTCTTTTGGAATATTTGCTTCCCAATATGGGGATTCTATTCGCTATATAGTGACGCCAGTTTGATGTGAATATGTTCTGATTAACATAACATTCTGAACTTGCATTCTGCAGTACTTATTTGCATCGCCGTCCGTCGATTTTTTTTTTTGCGGCCGTATTGTTTTACTTGATTATTATGAAAGAAACGTTGAATTTGTCATTCATTGTTTTTATTCAACGTCCCATTCATGGATCTCTCACATATATACCGACATTACCAACTCCCGGTGCAGAACTGAGGTTCGAACCCTTGGCCTCCTGGTCTGAAATGAGACTCTCTATCATGGAGCAGCGAAAGTCAACATTATAAGAAATGAATTTTATCCTTTTAGCATGGAATGAAGCGTAATATTGGTTTTTGTTGTATAGTTGTTTAACGCCCCACTCAAGAATAGTTCACTTATTATGGAGACGTCATCGTGTGCCAGTGAAGGGCGACAAATTTCTTCACCGGTATACGACAACGTTTTCATATAAGTGGAAGATTCTTGAGTGGGACGTGAAACAATAATAAAACAAAACCTTAATTAGTATAACTCGCCAGAATGAGTTAGAAAGACATTCTATGGTCGCTATAAGTCTGGTTTGCCGGTAAGGCCTAGCTATCATTGGGCCGTATGCTGTCTGACATGTTTCATACTGGCTATTAGACCATTTTACACACTTATTAGGTAGGTTCTTATTTGCTGACAGCGGGTATGGCCGGTCGACAGGGGATATGAACTCCTCCTGTACACCTGATTCCCATCTGTGGTATATGCAGGGTCCTTGTTTGCCTAACTTGTTATTTTGCATTCCTTATAGGGGTTTTATGAGATCGATCATTGTTCGTTATCTTAACCTTTTCATACTCAGCAGCATATGATTGTAATGTTCCGTTCTCACATAGTTGAAGAATGAATGCTCGCTTTTGACTTTATTCTCATTCATAAGCTGATCACAATCTCCAAAATGTAGTCCTCTATCAGCAGAAAGCCATGGCCTGTCACAAACAGCCCTCCGTCCCCTTCACCTTATGTTCCGTCTCCTATTCAGCAAGGCCATTCCACCTGGACTTGAAGATGACCTTACTGACCATGCAATAGAGCCTGGTGCAACAATGCTTGATTGTCCATTTTACACGTGTTTTCTCAACAAAACCAAGAATCAAACGTAGATCATGACCAATAGTTGCCGCCAGATTCAACAAATTTAGTTCTTCATTCGGGTTTAGATTTCTATCATATTTACAATTGCGTTATTCTTAAAAAACCTGTTGTCGATACCTAATTCAATCTCTCACAATTTGATCAGAACAAGTTTGCGTAGCAGGTGTCACGACAATTAACACCAATGCTTTCAACCACGCTGACCGAAATATTAAAAATGCATTGAGCTATTAATAGCATATCAGACACATGCATAGAATTGCGTGCGCGGATCTAGGTTGGTGCGGGGGAGGGTGTCTGGACCCCGTACACGTACCATCATGGCTTGTTTTGTTTTTTTTTAAAAAGAGTTACAACTACACTGTTTCAAGTCCGACCCAAACTCCTTCACAAAAAAAAAAACAACAACAACAAAACATAGAAAATAAACAAAAAGCACAAAAAAAATTGTGGATCCGCGCATGATTTATACATGTGTCCGACGCTATACAGCTGGATTGCCAAGAATCTCTGTACGAAGTGCTTCAAAGCATCACGTGATGTTATTCAATGGGTGCAATAGGGGTCAAATCTGGGAATTAATTGTGAATTGTACTATGTTGTGGGTCAGGACGCCGGAAGCACTTCTCAAAAGAGGCTCAATCGATGACATCGCTAAAACGAATAATAAAATCACCCATATGTCAAGTAAGGATTAATTAGTGTGCAATATTTTCCAACTGCACACCTTCTCTTTCCTTTTTCCCATACTGCTGTATCCAAAATGGCTGACCAGGTTGGCGGGAGGAATGCCCACCTTTCGACAGGGATGTTTCCTCAGGGTACATAACATTAATTTTAACTGGTCAAAATTATATTTCATTCTACACATTCATTAACAGAATGAGAGGTGAACATGAGTTATGTTGAATAAGCTAGTGGACCTTACGGTTGTTTGATGCCTTTCTTTTGGTTTGGTTTGGTGGTTAGAAATTAACATAAAACAACCTATATTTATCGAAAACTTTGTCTACAAATGATTTTATATCTTTATCTGTTGTTTTCTTAACTCTCTGACTTTCGTTTCTATGAAAACAATTTAAGAAATATATGACGGAAATTGACGAATCAAGACCGGAAGTTATCGAATAATATTGGGTTGTGATGTAAGCAGACAACATTTTACTAAAAAGCCAGCTGGCACCTCGATGTTGATGGTTCAACATTTCAGTGAGACAAACATTTTGAATTTTATAATTTTTTTTTTCATAATAGCAGAGTATTGATAATTAATAGCAAAGGAAGAGTAAAATCCACCGTTTCGCATGCTTCTGTGAACTACTGGCACGTTCTCGAGTCTGAATTCCTTATCTGGCGTTAATTAGCCTGATTGACGTGCTGATCAGATACAGAGAGAGCTTATCGTTATGCCTGTCACAACACTATGTTCAACAATGTACTTATCGGGAGCTACTAATGCTTAGTCGATCAATTCTCCCTCTATCACAACAATCGCTGTCATTGGATGACGGTGTCAACTCTTATGGCTTGATAGAGACATTGATGTATAGAAATTTATATCTGCAGGACGTGATATCGAAAATACTAACATGGAAATTCATGCACGGATCAAGAGGGGAATGGGGACCCCCCCTGTCCATTGAAAATGCAAATATATGTATGTTTCATCATGATTTATGAAAAAAAACAGAGTCACAACATGTTTTTCTTGTCTAAATCCCCCTCCACTTACACTGGATACAACAATCCTGAATCTGCATATGAAGTAATCTATTAGGGCCTAGAGTTGAAGCTTCCGCTCACCTGGGCTCATCCCGTTAGGAATTTGCGGTCCTTTTTCATTTTAAGACCGTCATTATGCTCGACTTGTCCATTTTTTAGGACTTGGGTTTCAAACATCCTTTAGAAATTCTTCAATTTAAATATTGAGTACATTATATATAAGTAGTATTTTGGAGTATATAAGGAGTATATTGAGTAAAGTACGAAATTTATCTCTATTAGTTGTCCAGAGATCTATTCTAACTCACGATTCATCTGTTATTCTTCTTTATTATTATTATTATTATTATTTTTTTAATTTTTAATTTTTTTCCCCAAATTTATCAGGTCTTAGTGACGTCATTATGCACTACGCGTGCTTTCTCCATAATTAATTTTTTTGTCGGCGTCAACATCTGAATATATAATTGAAATATGAAATTGTCGGGTTTCGGTGAACAGAGACGTTAAAGGGTGATTTTATAGGTACTCAAACAATGTTGTAACTCCTTTTTTTCTTCAAATTGCTTTGTGTATCTAGGTTCTGATTTATTGTTTATCGACCTCAAATCGTACAGCAGCAGTATAGATATGTCTGAAGCAACCAGAAAGGATTTGCATCGTCTAAGAAAAAAAAAACATGTATCATGATCAAATCCAAACAACTGAAGACAACTATCCTAATATGTGGTTTTCTTAATAGATGAACATCATAAATTTGATAGAACAGAGGCATTCTATAATAATCTGTGTAACTGGTGTTTTTGGTAGTTGGTAACAACTACTGGGTTAGGTCGGTTTGTCTCATTTATTTGCCATTCATTCACTGAAATATTATGTGCTCTGTTGGTGGTACACAGCCAAATACATTTAGCATTGCAGGTACAGAGCCACATACATTTAGCACTGGTGGTACAGAGCCACATACATTTAGAATTCGTGGTACAGAACCACATACATTTAGCATTGGTGGTACAGAGCCACATACATTTAGCATTGGTGGTACAGAGCCACATACATTTAGCATTGGCGGTACAGAGCCACATACATTTAGCATTGGTGGTACAGAACCACATACATTTAGCATTAGTAGTACAGAGTCACATACATTTAGCATTGGAGGTACAGAGCCACATACATTTAGCATTAGTGGTACAGAGTCACATACATTTAGCATTGGTGGTACAGAGCCACATACATTTAGCATTGGTGGTACAGATCCACATACATATAACATTGGTGGTACAGAGTCACATACATTTAGCATTGGTGGTACAGAGCCACATAAATTTAGCATTGGTTGTACAGAACCACATACATTTAGCATTGGTGGTACAGAGTCACATACATTTAGCATTGGTGGTACAGAGCCACATACATTTAGCATTGGTGGTACAGAGCCACATACATTAAGCATTGGTGGTACAGAGCCACATACATTTAGCATTTGAGGTACAGATCCACATACATATAGCATTGGTGGTACAGAGTCACATACATTTAGCATTGGTGGTACAGATCCACATACATATAGCATTGGTGGTACAGAACAACATACATTTAGCATTGGTGGTACAGAGCCACATAAATTTAGCATTGG
>JACSZP010028239.1:0-10012 GCA_016161895.1 Pinna nobilis
TGCCTACAATATTTTGTTTGATTACATCCTTTCGTTTGATTTTATAATTATCATTTCGAAATGTTTACGTCATTACTTACAATCTTACAGTGTTGGGGGAGAAACCCCGTCCACAAGTGCTCTAGGGTAAGATTAATCGGCTTCCCATACATAAACAGTACACACGATATAACATAGTTAGCGTCGACAAAAAAGGAATAAGAGCAAAAGGTGAAAGGCCTTGGAGTAAAAAGAGTATTCAAATATATTTGGAAAGCTTCTACATTGATATTATCTGAAGCAAAAGGTGCATACACCTTTTTGCAATTCATATCAGACTTTTTAAAGGGGAATACTTACCCCTTGACCCTTTTTGCTTTTCTTCCAATATCCAGGCATAATTTATTGGATTAAGTATCCACAACGTCACGATCAGTCCGGAAAGTCCATTTAGAACAGTTGCACTTTTTAACCGTTACACAATCGTAACAAACAGACCAATATGACAGAGATAAAGATATAAAGTCATGTAATTCTAGAAATTACTTTAAATGTCAAATGCAAAACGTTAATTCAGGCTGTTACAATCAACCGTCCGCGACATAAAGACAGAAAATTGGACGAAAATTAAATTTAAATTATGCAAATATGTCTTTTCAAATGATCGGACCTGCATCAGTGCACTAGCACCTGTGGCGTTTGATATATGGTGGTTTTGAAGTCACGTGCTTTCATAGATGTCTCATACTGATGTTAATCTTATCTCGGCTTATTACACTTTTATTGCATCCCTGCCGTGTATTATGGGATGTGGTACTAAACATGGTCGGCTTTCTCTCTGAAATTATTAATTTTTTATGTGAAAAGTACATAAATCGTCGTTATGATGGCTCACCCACCGCGAATCATTTATCATGAATTATGAGTGACAAATTTCATTTAAGAATTTGAGTATCCGAAGGAATCTTTTTTATACCTCAACCTCACATGATACAGTAAAAAGTAAGCTTCCTTACAGCAGCAAGTCTTGAAAACATTCAGATTTCTCGCTGTAAATGACAGAGTGCTTAGCATAGATCTAAACTTTAAGTCTGTATAAGCATGGTGCCGCCATAATATGAATAGAATTATATTGAAAGTGACTTATAGCACTAATACAGGCAATGAGGAATGAAACAAACAAAGTGTGTGAGGGGGAGAGAGGGTACAAAACTAGCAAAGGAAAAGATAAACGATCAGTAAACAATCCCAAAACGCATACAAGAATACAAAAGAAAGAGTTGGATCAACAAACCAAAAGTGGGGAGCAAAACCAAAACTCATGTTGAAATGTTGTGAAACTTGTTACATTATAATTGACTAAGCAAAAAATATAAGTATTTTACTTTCAAAATTAAAATGTCTGCTACAATCATGGGCATGTGTATCATTTGCAAATGCGGAAATCTTTTTGATAGAAGATCGTCGCGAATAAAGTTTCCGTCTTCTTGCGACTATGACAACATAAACAACAACAAAACACGGATAAAGAATGATGGTAATATTTTCTGGAAATCTTTCTAGTGGGAATCTCATTGAGTGCGGATATTCAAATACAGTCGAACCCGTATATATTAAAACGCAAATGAATAGGATTATCAAATTAAGTACATGGGTTCAGATAGCATTAAATATCTTATATATTTTGTATGGGAATTAAAATAATTACCAATTAAGTGGAATTACTCTTTAATATTTTGTCTGTCGTTGACGTATTTTATTTGGAATGCCCCTTGGTATCTTCTATATCACCCATTTTAATATAATACCACTGTAAACCTGGCATCATTCATCTATGAAACAATATATATTTTCAATAAATACAGGACAAACACTGATCTATGAACATTTTGTTGTGGGATCAGGTACCATGCAGGAGTTAGCAGACACCCCCTTACCCCATCCCATCCCATCCCCGTTGGCCATAATCGATGAGATAATATCAGTTTTTAAAATTGATCCCGTTCATTGACTATATCAACAGGCCATGATGTTAAACGAAATATTTAATATGAATTAACCTAATCGAACTCATTGCCATAATTATTCAATGCTATTTATGAAGCAGAATAATCGTACATTGTTTATTATGAATTATATTATCTATTCTTAATTATTATCATGAAATTTAACTCCAAAAAAACAAAACTAACAATGTCGTAAGAGACGTTTCATGGGGATATGTATGTTAAACTATTGCCTAGTATTTCTTTTTGTATAACAAATTCACAAGAGGATGCTTCATAATCACATTATATATAATTCAAATCTGTTTCCAATAGAAACAGCAAAAGATACAAATTATACAAGAATCACATAATTTATTCATAAAAATGTGTCCGGAAAATGAACAACGTTTCTATAATTATTTAGAATTGAAAAATATATTTACTCAACAGTGTCGTTTGCCACTACTTGACAAAAGTGCTGTAATATTTCCAGCTGTGAACCACAGTGAGCATTGTTCATTGAAAAAAATTATTCAAATAAAGATAACCAAAACCCTCGAGCAAACAAAGAAAAAACATTACGCCGACACTTAACAGTTTTTTTTACCGGTGCAATGGGTTAATTCGATAATTTATCAAAACTTATTATGACGTATTTGAACTTTAAAATTCTCTAACACAGTTTCGAAGTGGCATTTTAGATCCGCCGCCGCTCAGTTGTAAGCGTGTTCGCCCTCTGATCGCGTGGTAGTGGGTTTGGATCCGTGCCGCACTGCGGTTGGCTGTCTTTGTCTTTGGTTCTGACAATAAAAGTCGGCTTGCTCAGAGAAGTCCTCCTGCTCTACGGCCATGAGTGCCGAGCATAGGTCAAATACGTCGCCCCTCACTGGCATACGGGGACTTCTCCATAAACGTTAAAGATTCTTGAGAGGGGTGTTAAACGACAGTTCAACCAACCAATCCACCAACAGTGGCATTTGGATAAACGGCAGTAAAGCTCCATAGACAGTAAATAAGTAATAGTAGACATTAAGTTTTCCGTTGAACTCCACACCTTCTAATTTTTCAAAAAAGTATAGCCGAGATCTGAGTTCAATTAGAACAACACTAACACTCCCTAGATTCGCAGCGAGGTAGACTTTCGCCATTAGTTTAAATGCAATTGAGGCTAATTTTAAAATGAAACTGTTCTAAAAAAAAGATTTAATTTTTGTTTTCGTCTCACCTGAGACACTGTCATGCAGTAAACCATCATTTTTACCTCTTTTCAAGGCCAGTTGAAATGTTGCAAATTAAAACTACCCCAAACTGGAAGTTTCGCTGTAGAAGAAATTATCTTGCCTAATCATGAAGCAAAAACGGTATTTCGGATGAACTCGGAACCATGCTACTCTACAACAATTTATCTCTAAAAATTCGAAATGAATAAAAGCAAAATATATTCGTTTGTATTTGTTTTATTCTAAATGAACCTTGAACCAGAATTGCAACGAAATTTGATTTTAGTAGTTTTCTCGTCATGAATTAGCAAGGAATTGTTTTGTTGTGAACTTCTCTTTTTCCTAAACCTATTTTTCTTTATTGAATCATGTAGATCTTATTTAATTGTCTTTGACAGTATGAATATACACGTAATTCACTTTTTGGAGATGTAACCATTGAGGGTAAGGATAAGGATAATGACAGTCAAATAATATCAGAGGTAGTAGGTCGAGCGGACCTTTTGAATGCTAAGTAGTATATCATGATTAGTTAATCGGGAGTTGCTTACCCTTCCGGAGCACCTGAACTTACACCCGGATATTGGCGGGGTTCGACTATTTCAACTATCATCTTTTTTTAAAACGACAGATTTATTCACAGCAGTACATTCGTGGATTAGGAAAGCCATTCAAACGATTGAACGTAGATACTGCACACCAACATGATTTCCTTTGACTACGGATTACTCCGTTTACCTGAACAAGATAATGGGCTCATGGCAGGTACGACCAGTCAATAAGGGATGCTTACTCCTCCTTGGCATCTGAACTCTCCTCTGGTTTGTCCAGGAGTCCATGTTTGCCAAACGCCTTATATTTGTCTTGTATTAATTATGAAAACGGTATTTACTGATTATCTTACCTTTCCTTCTCATAGGTGAACATTTCAGTTATATTTTCTTAAATATCGAAGAAAAAACGACACTTTGATATATTAGTTTAATTGGATTTTTCATGATAACGTAAGATGGCACATGTATAAAAAGTACATCAGTGTATCATGACGCAACATAATTTTGCACTCAATTTTAAATGAATAGTGCCTAGATTGCACACGAAATAAATTATTTGTGGGTATTTTTAATTAGAAATAATATAGAAAGTACTTTGTAGAGATATGACAATAGATTGTTTAACATATGTTTGCTTTTATAAATTATGGTACGGTATAAGGAAAAATGTCAAATCTACTATTTCAAAAACTTTCATTAAGTATTTATAGTTACAGAGTTATCACAAATATAACATTTGATATTGAATTTAAAGGAAAATAATTGGCGAAATCATTATGTAATGTCGATCATTAAGTGGCGTGTAAACTCAAACAGGCAGAAACAAAAGCCGAAAAAAGCATTCCCCCAGGCCAGCAAACAAGAATAAGTACCATTTAGATATCATATCTAGACTATGTCTAGATACATTTACTTTTGAGAAAAGTATGCAGGTTTTGCAATATTAAGTAGATGCATCCTGAATGTATTGTTCAAACAACAAAACTATTCTGTTAGCTAATTACAAAACAGTATGTACCACTTCAAATCCATAAGGTTGTTGCGTGCGTTTTATCAGTTTCCATTAGTGAACATGATGACTCAATCGAGTAAAACTTTCCCTGGAACTATATTTGTTTATCTTTACTATGAATCTAACATAATTACACATTGCAATGTGTTGTAGACTACACTGTTCGTTGCTATAGCTGCAACAGACAGGACGAAGAGTTACATTAAACAATTGTTGACTGGGTCTGAGGGCAAGAATGTTTACGAGACTTTTATAACATTTGCCATGTTTTACTGTCACGTTCTTTTGATATTCTTGTCTTGTCTTTCTTTTCGCAACTTCGACAAAACGAGAGGATGCCCTTCATAATTAACACTGTATTCAGCTAGCAGAAAGAAAATGTCTCAGGATTACCGCGGTGTTTGAAACTTTAGACGGTAAATTGCAAATGGGTCAGAATCTGAAATGTCTCCTTAACAATCACGAGAGGACGGACAGTAAAAAAAAAACGGACAGGAAGAACTGTTTTTGAAGACAATGTTTAATGGCAATTTTTTCCCTTATTGTTTGTATAGTAGATGGTAAACATGAGTATAACAATATACAGTTGTTGACTGCGACAGAGGGATACAAAAATTTTGTTGGCACCCGAGCTCATGACTATTGCCAAAAGCGATGCAGGGGCCCTCGGATCCAACCAATAACTGTTTGTTATATATGAAAGAATTCGTATCGTATGACTGTCCAAATTTTCTCCGTAGTTGAATACAAACGTACGTTACTAGAAAATTTCCACGGTTTCGTGACTGAACCCAAACAAATCATCTATAGATGTATAGTATTAGCCAAATATTCTTCTAGTTTCCTTACGGGGCCTTTAAAACATTTGCCCTGCTCTTATGATACTTTAACCCTCGTCGTAACTTCAGCAAGACGAGTTGATGCTGCCATTATTCACACCGGAATCATCTTGCCGGCACAAAAACAATATTTAGGGTCATATCGGAGTTTGGAATGATAACCAATCAAATCGAAGTTTGGTCGAATATGCTGGATATCCGAAGTGTCTCCTAAACAATTACGAGAGGGCCGATAGTAAAAAGTACATAGCTGGACAGGAAGCCTTTTGTAGTCAAGATTTTATAGCAAGTCTGTTGATTAGTTTTCGTAAAAGTTAACAAAGGGAGTTTTAAACATGAATATAACAATACACATTTGTTGAATATTTGTGAGGAAAACATGTATTATGTTTAAACAGAGGACCAGACTCAAGCCTTGGGTCTAATTGCATTTTCTGCAGAAATGTGTTGTTTTACTTTCACTTTATTTTCTGCTCCCCAATACCATTGTTGTTTTCCGCGAAACAAAGCCATTATAGAAATGACCGGGAAGTTCATATATACATGTGTATAGACTTGCAATGTGATGTTATCGAATTAAAATAAGCTATGATAAATCTGTACTGAAATATGACGTAAGCGGGAAACATTTCACTCCCAGAAAGTCAACAATTCGATGTTGATCGGTCAACCGTTTTTGTGTGAAAAACATTTTTAATCATTGATTTAATTCTACTTCAGATGTATATTACAGAGAACGATAAATAAGTATGAAAGTGAGGTAGATGTTAAGTACTGGCCTCGTGTCGGGGCTACGCACCATAAAACTTGAGAATTTACCGAAGTCTGAGAATTTGCACGAATCGGGCTTATCAGCAAATCAGAGTTCAGTATTAGCTGGAGTTGATTAAACTTTTAGACTTAAGAAAATTCTCAAGTTTTATGGTGACAGGCCCTGATCTCGTCAAGTTAAAAATGAGTACAACCTTTGCGTCTCTTAAAGCTTATTTTGAAATTTTTTTCCTGAATGATTTGCTAGGACCAATGTTTAAACGGAACGTTTGTGTTTGTATGTGTCAGTTTTTGTGTTTATTTGTTTGTGCGTCTCTGTCTGTGTATATTTGTAGGTTACACCTGCTACATTCAGCTCATTTAAAAAGACATATTTGTCGGCGTATAAGATATCAATGTAAAAATCGATGGCAATGATTTATGTACGACGAGATAACGTTTGTACGGGAATAGTATCTCTAATGATGATGGAACGTGACTTTACGTAATACTCCCGTTGAAATGACGGTAGCGCAGAATGTCGTCAATTGGCGGCATTCCATCACAAATAGAAACGTCGTGCACAAACTTTATTGGGTGTCACGTGGTACATGAATCAGTCCCAAATACTAATTCTAGCTTTGTTTGAAGAAAAGACGACAAAAAATCTAAGAAATTAACTTGAATGATACATATTTATACATTTATTATTAGTAACATGAATTTAAAATATGATACCAATTCTACATGTATATCTATCTCATACTTCTTTTCTTTCTTTTTATTTACTATTGCTAGATGCTCCGGTCAAAGATATTTTACATTAAAAGATATGTCGCCAAATATCTATGCACGACTACTAAATAATGTCCTTCGCTTAGCACCCATTAACGAAAACGAGCAGTCGCTTCTCACTCGAGTCGACCTGGAATTGAAGACTCATCTCCCCTTGCAGCCAAACTAACTACATTCTTACCCGGATATCAATTTTCGCTCATCATATCTCTAAAAGTTATAGTATTAGGATACAAATGGTTAATCGGGGTATATAACGGTATTTTGCCCATCACATACTGAAATATCAAACAAAATGAAACTATAGAGGAATTCTTATATTATTGTTAAGTTTCCTGAATTGCTTAGTGAATCAGAGTACAATGTATTAAGATAGTCTTGCCTTTAAACCTCGACTATGGTTTATAAATGAAATATTTTTTTATCTGGACTCTAATAAGATAGCATCTCACTTTAGGGTCATCATAATATATCTGGAAATTATACAATGTAGTATGATTACTGATCAATTAAACATGATATCGATTGCTGTAAAAATATTAGCTTTCCGTGTATATGATTAAGCCAAATATGAGGAAAGAACACTGTAAGCTCATTGCCATTATATACAGTGTAACCTGTTTTAAGGGACCGTCCAACGGAAGGAGCAAAAAGGGTCACATATGATAGGTGGTCTCTTAATTCAGGTGATTTATACAGGAAAAAAACCATTTTGGGAACGATAGATTAAGGTCACATAAGACAGGTTTTCCTTTAATTCAGTGGGTCGCTAAGACAGGTTAGACTGTACCCCAAAATGTCATTTGTTTCAATTAAAATTGAAGAAGTAGCAAAGGATACTCGAAAACCCAAGTCCCCAAAATGATAAGTCTAGAATAATAATGGTCTCAATGTGGAAAACAAATGCAAATCCCTAAACGAATGGGACCAGGTTCGGGAAAGAGTCAGTGTCCCTTGTTGGCATACCACAACCGTCGAAAATTTCCCATTGAAACTTTTCGAGTTCTGTAAAATGTAGGTTTCGGTTGATAAATCCACGTGGTTTAGATCTTACTAGCAAAAGTTAGTATTTGTAGATGGCAATGCTCAAGAAAATCATCCAAAATCCGGGAACCCCATAATATTAAACGAGTTCATCGTTATCGACCATAAAAGTTTAGTAGTTACGATTTCAGTCGTTCAATAAAATATCTCTGTGAGTAGCTTATTGGTTGGCTGTATTGTTGTTTAACATCCCAGACAAGAATATTTGCCTCATATTAAGACGTTACCGTGTGCCGGTGAAGGGCGACAAATTTTGCCTATGCTCGGCACTTATGAACTTAGAGCAGGGGGGGGGGGGTTCTTTAAAGTGACAATACCTACTGTGACAAGGGATCTCAGTTTTTACTGATTCATCCGAAAGACAAGAAAGGTCAAACACGCTAAACACTCGGCCACGGCGGCCCCATGTAGCTTATTTACGAGTCGAATAAAACGTTTATGAAAGAATCATGACCACGCATAACGTATAAGTTATGAAATGAAAACGCCATACACAGGAGAAGTCTCTTAAATATCTGTCATCTTTTCCAATTTATAGATATAATTAAAGTAATAATCAATGGCTTGTTTTAAATACCGCTTTATTTCTCTAATCTGAAAATATGTCTTATTTTCATGTACTCTACATGAACCTGATAATACAATTTTCTTCACATATTTTCCGTGGTCCAGTCATAATATTCGTATCGTCAATTTTACCTACGGATCTCTTTACATGACTAAATCTCTGTTGTTTATAAGTACCTTAAAGGAAATTATATAATCGTGATTCGAACGCAATGAGATCGGATTGGCATCCTTTTAACCGTATCCCTGTATCAAGCATAATGTCTGAAACCCTTGTAGTTTAATCTTTGTGGCGCACGCGAAATAAAATAAGACCGACACCGTTTTCGTCTATTCACGGATAATGCAAAATAGATAAAGACTAGCACAAATGTCGTCGCATATTCTTGCACGTGGAAAATGGCGAAAAAAGACGGACATCCTCGTCATTCTCTATTTTAGTTCAACAGTTCAGACTTAGACTGAAAAGAATCGCGGCTCAAGCGAAATGGATTTAGACTAGCACTGCTGCTGTGACATATACTTAAGAATGTGTAAGACAAATCTTTAGAAACGCATTCAAGAGTTCTGCATCTTTTGATAAAATAAAGTTGATAAATGAACACAATATCTGAAATTAAAGCGAAGTAGCGTAATGAAAAGGGGAAAAGGAGTCCTTTGATATTACCTATTTGGCATTTCATTTTTTAAAATCTTATTCATAAATAAACCAATACGCATGGGTGTCGCTGTTGCCCACAGAAAACATGTATACATTTTAGTGAGAAGAATTCTTCAGAATACAAAAACTGATAAACCTACTTGAAATCAGCAAAAGTCTGATGCCATCATAAAATACAAATTTGAAAACATTCTGGCCGAAAGGCTGCGAGTTCGAGTATCAGTTGCGTTTTGTCTCAGCATATGACAAGGAGCATTAGATATAGCTCTCTCCATAGGATAGAGTTCAAAGAATAAACCAAAATTTGTGAAGCCACCAAAAGCTTTGTGCAGAAGTAATGCTTAAGATGTGAGAAAATATTTCGAAAAATAACTAAAAGAAATCAAGTACTCTTAACAATTATCAAGTTATTTAAAACGAATGGTTTGAAGGAAGTAAACTTTACCTGATAACTGTGTTTGTTCATTTTGCCTGAGGTGTTGGACTAATTCTAGTCTGTCAGATAAAAACCTGAAAACATCTCCCATCCATCATACCTTTCTACATCTAGCCAGTATATCAGCCACGTTTATCTACTCATTGTTACCGATAGAGTCCCATACT
>JACSZP010028244.1:0-17591 GCA_016161895.1 Pinna nobilis
GAAACAAATTACACACCTTATTTGGATTGATTATCATGTTTATCCTACTCCGGTTAGTTAATTTTCAAAGTCTCAAAACGGTTGCTAAAACTCGCGCTTTGAAACTTAAAACTTTGAAAATTAACTAACTCGGGTTGGATAAACATGATAATCAATCCTAACTTGTTGTATAATCTCTATTTCAATATTATCAAATAA
This sequence comes from Pinna nobilis, assembly GCA_016161895.1. Classification (NCBI taxonomy): domain Eukaryota; kingdom Metazoa; phylum Mollusca; class Bivalvia; order Pterioida; family Pinnidae; genus Pinna; species Pinna nobilis. Next base: position 199 of record JACSZP010028244.1, read on the forward strand.
ACATTAATTAACGAACTTTTAGTATGATTATGATAATTATAGAAAACAAATTGTATTATCTGATAGGCGAGTATTAAAAATATCAAAGATTTATTTTCATATTAAATGAACCGAGAATCAATACATGCATATAAACTTACCTTTTCTGCCGATTATATGTTTCAACATTTGCAAATGACGTTCCTTTCTCTGACACGTCAATATCATTTTTTACGAGATTAAGCTGACAAAAGAGTTACAAATATTAATAAGAGTCCATTTTGAGATTTGATTTCACATGTTCACCATACATTTATGGTTTATGGAAACCATTAGTCTCCTCTATTCTCGGTAGAAAAGCGATTAGTAATCTCAAAATGGTCTCCTATAAGATAACACGTACGTATTCCCCTTTCCCTTTTACTGCACGCTTAATGCCCACCCCCCACCCCCCCTCTCTCTCTCTCTCTCTCTCTCTCTCTCTCTCTCTCTCTCACCAGAATCTCCATGATAGGTCCAGGGGTAGTGCTTCAGTTCTTGAACTCCAGTGTCTAAAAATAGAATAAAAAGAGAAAGTGAAAGTAAGAATTTTTTTCGAATATCGTCGAAAATAAATATAAATGTATCAACAGTCTATCGAATCGGTTTATGGTGCCAAATATTAATAGATTTATTTATTTTCTACAGAACTAACAGATATTAAATATCGAGAAAAATTTAATTTCCTTTCGATACTAGAAAGATATAAATAGTAATACGTATAGATGTCGGTTCACATATTCAATGCGTGGCTAGCGTGTTCGTCTTCGAATCGAAAGGTCTGGAGTCCGAGCCCGAGCCACGGTACGGTAGGCTGTCCCTGCCATGAGATAGTGAAATCCAATGTCCCGTGTTTCAGTAGGTGTCGGCACGTTAAAGTACCCTCCATTCTATAGTCATAAGTGCCAAGCATAGGCAAAATCTGTCGCCCTTCACCGGCACATGGTGACGTCGTAATATAAGTGAAAGATTCTTGAGTGGCACGTTAATCAACAATATAACCAACAACCAACAACAAGTTCAATGCATTTATTTGAAAACAGATATTTATTAATAATTTGCATCAGGGACAATTTACAAATTCGGCGATGACAGAACAGACATGGACCTCTTAAAATTCAGAAGCGGGATCAGGTATCATGGAGCTGAAAGCTTCCGTCAACTGTCTTGTTCTAATATTATCGTCTAGGGTCCCTGCCGTTGAATGAATGAATATCTAATATAATTAGTAAGGTAGGCTTAAATGCAAATTTTATATCCCCCAAACCTTTTATGCAAATTGGGTAGTAAAATGATTCCTGTCAATCATCTAATGATAGAAATGTGACAATTTTGATGTAAAACATAAATTTCTTGACATCCGTCTTTTTTTTTTACTCTGATAGAAAAAAATGAAAAGATATAGTACAATTTTTGTTAATCCCATTAGGACCCTTCCACACCCAGTGGGGGCATTCACTTAAATGTAAAGAAGATGATTTAATCGATTAGATTGTGTAGAAATTTCAGATGAAACCTTGTTTTTCCTTTATTATCTTTACATTAAATATCTGGAGAGTTTTGTATAAAAGGAAATTGAAATATTTAGAGAGGTATACAAAAATAATTAATAAAACGACAATATCTTATAAAACTTTATAAAGTACCTTACATTGCAAAAAACTAGAGATGAGTTCAGGTGTTCCGACAGAGTAAGCAAAACTTATTCAAATGACAACAATCGTTGTGCCACGTATCATAAGTACATGTATTGTAACATAGTATCCTTTGTAATGAAATCTATATTTTTACAGCAAAACTAAACACCCAGATTAGTTTCGTCCAAATCAATAATATTATGACACACTTTATACTATTTTGGTGAGGAATAAAAACTTCAACATTTCATGAAAAGGATAACTAATATTCGTATTCGTCGAATGTGCACTTGAGTGAGTTTAATCCCCCCCCTCTCTCTCTCTGCTATGACGATATATTTCGCATGCGTCGAATTTGTACTGAAATGAGTTTCTCTCTCATAATAATTTTCGTTTGAGTACAATTTGTACTTGAATGGGTCTCGGTCTCGGTCTCTCTCTCTTGACGATACATAAACAACACTTTGTACTTCTTGACATTAAGTATGCGTGTAGCATTTTCACTCTCCACCTTGCACTTCACTAACATTATGATATGGCAATACAAGTGACAAGAAACAAGATCATGCTGTGCCCTTTGTCCCTTTAGACTGTTTAAATATGCACAACTGTTACGTAATTCAGAAATGAATGCCAGAGACATTCACTTTGTTCATTTCTTGTACGAAACAAACCTAATAGAAATATGAACAAAGAAAGAATTACATACATGTATGTACTCTTCATCTAATTACAAAAACGGATCTAAATCATGATAACTAAGAAATTTTAGGTCCTTAGTAATATTCTACCTATAGCCTTTGACCTGTAAATTATACATTCGTTCCATGGTTTAAGAGTACCATGTTTATGTGTTTAAATATTTTAAATAATGTCAATGCACTCAATATTTTGCCAATATTGTAAAATGTTTTAGAAGTGACGCGTCAATCGTCGAGCACCTGAACTCACTCCGTTTAGGGTGGGGTTCATGAAATTCTGTTTTTGGTTTTATCCGGCCTGTTATGTCGATTGATGTTTATGGTATTGTCTCTTTTGTTATGACCATGGCTCTGTCTGCTTTTCGATGTTTTTTTTTTGCATTTTGATTGTCCCCTTGGTATCTTCTAGTATCATCTTGTTTTTTTTAAAAAAAAAAAAAAAAAAAATTTTTTGGGGGGGGGGGGGGGTTAAGATTTCATCGGTGTAACATTTCCAGCTGGTGTCTAGTGCAATATGTATGTATTGGCTTTACAATGCATGCCCTTTTGTAGGTAATCTCCTATATTAAAACAAGATCAAAAATCGATCTTCGAGCTCAAATGATACCTCCAATTAGCAAGCACTTATCTTCTGTTTGCGGTCTGTTTTCCGATTATACTGCTCTTACTTTCACTTTCTTTTCATAACTAGATTCAACTACAAAAGCTTAAGGCGATCAAGGAGTCAATTCCGTTACATTTTGATAAGATTCTAGAGCCGACGTTAAACAACAAAACAACAACACTGACGACAAAATAGATATCGAAACAAAAACCGATTATTTTCGAAGTTATCTGAAGTTGGATTTTTTTTTTCGTTTAGTCATTGGGCAAAATTTGACCAACAAGAATATGTATACTTTTTTTCATCTGATTGCATTAGAGTTTCTCCGGAAGAGGGGAGAGGGGGTGCCATGGCCGAGTGGTTAGCGTGTTCAACTTCGAATCGAAGCGTCCGGCTTCAAATCTGCAAAGCGTCATGGTGCGGTTGACTGTCCCTGTTTTTTGGACGAGGCAGTAAAAAACGAGGTCCCGTGTCACCGTAGGTGTTGGCACGTTAAACAATCCTCCCTGCTCTGAGCTATAAGTGTTTAGCATTGGCAAATTTTGTCGCCCTTTACTGGCACACGTTGATAGGTCTACATATGAGTGAAATATTCTTTAGTGGGACATTAAACAACAATACAACAACACCATCACTTCATAGGGGCATATAAAATCTATTTAAAGCGGTCGAGCCGTGTTTTTCAAGTTGAGCTGCAATGTGAGAACAATTTTCTACGTTTTTATTTCGCTTTGATCTGAAAGACAGGAAACAACAAGTGACCTCTCTATGAGAATGTCACGTGAACTTATAAACTACTTCCAGTTAGTCTTACACCTCAATCACGTTCTTTTTTATCCTAATTGCGCCATGCTCCACAAATTTGTTACCACAAATTACTGAACAAAAGTTTATTTACAAGTCCTTGATAAAAAAAACTTCAATAAAAGCTTGGACTTTTGGCGAAAGATTAACCATGAAGCAAGAAACTCAAGATGGAAGTAAGTCAAATTGATAAATGGATGAATAAACTGACAATAAAAACAAACCGAATAAGCAAACAAGTGAATTAATAAATAAATAAGGAAATTAACGTATAAAATTATAGTTTAATGAGAAAAAAAAAGAAAACTTGACTATCGGACTTTCATGAAAAATATATTTTGAAAAAGAACTCGGTAATTTGCAAAAATTAAAATTTGGCTTAAACATTATCACTTTTTTTCGTTTACTGTATTCGGGTTGGTCGTATTGTTGTTAAACGATATGTTAGCGTTATCTGAAATTTGCACAGAAAGGACTGAACAAAACAAGGCACAAAGCAACAGTGAGTGGAAATTTCACAGGAAAGGGCCATCATGGGAAAAAGATGATAGCGCTGCGCTGAAAGCAGAAAATGTGTTAATGTTAAGATAATACTAGAATAATTAGATGGTTGATTGAATTGTTGTCTAGTTTCCCCACTGAAAATCTTTCACTTAAGGTCTAACCTGCCTTAGTGACCCACTGAATTACATGGATTACATGTCTTAGGGGACCTAAATGCATGGTTCCCAAAATGACTTCCTTGAAGAAAAAATCACCTGAATTAAAAGACCACCTGTCATATGTGACCCTTTCCTTGTTCCTTCCCTTGCATGGTCTTTTAAAACATGTTTGACTGTATATGTCAACAGTATGTCAATCTGTCCATGAATGGCAACAAATGCCCTTACGCTCGGAATCTATGGCCGTAGAACAAAGAGGGTTTCCTTTTAAACTTGCAGGCACCTACTGGTGACACAGGACGTCAGTTTTTACTGTCACCGAGGACAGGGACAGTCAACAACAGAATTGGTGGACTCGAACCCATGGCCTCACCATTAGAAGGCAAACACCCTACCAACTAGGCCACGACGCCCCCCCCCCCCCATCTTACTATATAAAAATGCAGGAAACAAAAGATGGAAAAGTAAAAGTGTCCTGCAAATTCTATCAAAAAACTCCGTAAAAGGAAAAAAAAGGTTTCCTTATTTAATCAGGAATCTTAAAACCTAAAATTTTCCATCTTCCAAGATTCTTTGGCTCCCTATATAATGACGTCAGCGTCAGTTTTTCAAACTGTCGCCTGACTGAACTTTTGAGCCCGTCATACTGACACTAATTGCTGTGATAAATTAGCCTTCATGTCACTTTCCACTAGTTAACCTTCACACCGTTAAATTTTAGCTTGAGTTTTTCTATATTTAGAATAGCCATTTTTATTGTCTTTTCAACTTCCATTTTTGTAATGAAATTAAATTACTATTAATTTAAGATGTAGTTTTTACTTACACAGCTATTTTCAATATTCGTATACAGTTATTTCTTTGGAAAGATAATGCAGAAAAAAAATACATGCCTCAGTACTTATCTTTACGGCATATCGGATTAAACTCTTTCTAACATTATGCCCTATAGAGTTCTGTGCAAAAGTTATATTCTCCTATTTTCTTACTTTTTATACCTTTGCCATACGTCTCAGTTATGACATACCTGTATAATATTCATTTCCGGGAGAAAATGTTCCTCATTAAAGTCAATGATAAGACAAATCTTAAATTATTTTGAAACTACAATCTAACCTGTTTTAAATGACTGTCCACGGGAAGGAGCAAAAAGGGTCACAAATGACAGGTGGTCTCTTAATTCAGGTCATTTATATAGGAAAAACCTATTTTGGGAACCATACATTTAGGTCACATAAGACTTTCCTTTAGTTCAGTGGGTCACTAAGGCAGGTTAGACTGTAAGTCATTTCGTTAATAAATATTTACCTGAACATTGATATGTATAGTATATCTTTTGGATTTGACCTTTAGATATTTTGCAACGTAACCTCTTATGAATCATTTTATAGCAACTGTCAATAAATTTCTCTAAGCTGAATTCCATATTTATTTTGCTGTTAATCTTCTGAAGCTATCAATTACTGAAGTCTCATAAGTAAGTCTCGCGATATTGGACTAAGCCGTACAACGGAATAGTCCGAACATTATTATCCGGTCAGCGAAATAATTTTTGAAGTGAAGTTCGATTATGATTCAGTATTCACTGCAATAAACTCGAAAAGAGTATAGAAACATGTGTGATATTACTTTACTAGTTTAAATTGGAAAGTATTACAGTGTTAAGGAAATATATTTGTCATCTATTGTCAGGAAACTAGAGAAAATAACATTTACTCCACGCGGTGTAAAGCTTTAAAGACTATGACATAAGTTCAAAATTGTAAAGTTCAAAATGTTGTACTAAATTGGAGGTATTGATATATACAAATTACATTTGAAGATAGAATACTTTTTACCTAGTACTCGATAGATGAGAATGACGAAAATAAAACAGGTTTAATATGACTTACAAGAAGAAAACGTTTTTTTTTTTTTCAATTTCACGACCGTGTCCAAATGGATAAACATAGAATATAAAAATTCCTTTCCCATACAATTCGGAATTGTTGTCCTGGTTGAAATATATGGATAAACAGACGGACATACTTAAGAAATAAGCGTTCTTCATTCTTTCATTACATGAAAACAAAAATTGAGAACATGGGATCCCCTACCATGTCTTTTCTGATCTTTAATCCAGTCTATATCTTTAACATGACTGAGCATTTGCAAGGCGTACGAGAGAAAAACACAGAGGTCGCACTGCATCGCTCCCAGCAAACAAACTTCCTGTTCCTTTGGAAAATCAATGGCTTTGTGAGATTTACAGCTCATTATAATAGTATAAGACGATAAAGAATGGCAGATGGTCTGAATATGAATGTTTTGTAACTAGACAACAAAAACTCAAGTTTTATAGCTCTAATTATTTGCGAATTTTCTCATAGTAGTATCAGATGTCGGTGACGGAATATTTACGTTGTTCACGTGACAAAAAATAAATGAAGAAAGTTGTAGAGACAGAACCTACATATCATCTATAGAATTTACATCTTCTACTGTAGATAAATGTTAACAAAATTACAGTAACTAATAAGTTTCAAACACTTTGACCGGAAACTTATCGCAGAATAGCAGAAAGGTCATATCCGAGGATCGATTGTACCGCCATTAAATACAATTGTCGTTCTTCCAAATATAAAAATTCTTTTTTTTTCATTTCTAGAGTTGCAACCCGAAACGCAATTCTAGTTCAGGCAAAAAGAAAAAATATAAATACGCATACGTGCAAACAAAAGCTGATCTAGACCTTCCGCGACAATGCACACATTTAAAGCTCTGAATTATCGAGGAATAAAAAATATATAATCAAACTGTTACAGTGAAAAAAGAAACGGGATTCTGTGTCAAATATTTGTTTTGCGTGTTCAGAGTCACTCGCTGCATAGGAAAAAGTCCTAAGCTTGTTTCATCTATGCGAATCTCAGCTTTAATCCTCCATAATTTGACGTAGCTTATATTGAAAGTGACACTATGTATCGAAACGAAATGAACAAACTTCGAGGAATAAAAAAACCCTCTGTGACAGTGACAGCGAGACCCCGTATCCTAGGCAAATCCAGGGTTTCTAACTGCATAGGATAATGTGCACAGCATGCGACAAATTTCCCGAAGTCTACATAAATTAACTGCACTGATCGTGAAAGTTATAAGAATACCGCAACGACACAAGAACAGTCGTCGACGAATCACAAAACTCTCACTTTGAGACTAAAGAAGTACGGAATCATGTGTCATGGAAGCCTGCATACGCTAGGTTCCTTCAAAGTTTGACTTAGATTAAATTGAAAGTTACATATTATATACCGAACAAAAAGAGCAACCGTGTAGGTATCACAAAACTCTTACTGTGATAGCTAAAAACCAGATCCTGCATCAAAGGTTCGTTTGGCATATTAAGGATTTCTCATTGCACAGAATAAATTCCTCAACATACACCCTATTTCCGGAAGCCTGGATAATCTCGATTCCTTCATAATTTGACTTAAGTAATATTTGACATTGAAAGTTACTTTAATACCCAAACAAAAAGAACAAAACTCTCTGTGACATTTTAAAAAGCGAGGACTTCTATGAAAGGTTGGATTAACGTTTAAAGATCACTCACGGCATACACTAAGTCTTCGGCATACAACACATTCCCGGGAGCCTGCATAAGCTAGATCCCTCCATAGTTTGACTTTAGCAGTTATTGAAAGTTTATAAACACCAGGACGACAAAAACAATAATCTTACCATTTTTTGAAGATTCGAACACATGGCCATAAAGCAAGGAGAGCAAAGAAATGACTCCATGTAATCCGGATTGCATTTCTCTACACTAGTTCCTTCAAATTGATCGCCTTACAGAATGTGGGACACATATTTACAGTAGTTCTCCTACAACATTCTGTTACTAGTACATGGAACGACTTAAACCTTGAAAGGTCATTTCGACACTGTTATTCAAAGTTAATGTCGTTTTCTCTTCACGTCTTGGAAACGCTCATCTGCATATAATGACCAGACGTGACAAAACGCTGTAAAATACTCGTTTTCGGTCACCGATGCATTAGAAGAATACATGCATTTTAATTTCAAAGTTCGCTAAATATTAAATTTTCGCAAATTCACAAAATCGAGCTACCGTAAAGATATGTAGGGAAAATTATATTTATGAGTTAAACAATTGTTCGTGGCTATTTTCAGACCACCTACCATTCCAGTAATATTAGACTCATTGAAATGAAATGTATAATAAAATTTGATTGATTAAAGACAAATCGCGGTATTAAGATAGATTTAACCGAAAAAGACGAATGTTATAAGGTTAAAATTGAATTTAATAAAGATAACATACCTGGACCTGGCGACCGACCCAACCCCATGGATACAATTTCGTCGAACAACAAATGCTCAATGTGAAATTGCTAATATAGGAGATGAAAGCTTTCTGTTTCAGAGGGGAATTCTGCACACGTAATTGCACTCAAATTAATTTCTTTTGTAAGTGCTGCAACAAAGTTTACAAAAAAAAAATCAAAACAATTAACCTTCTTCATTTTAGTGTGCATGCATTTATTACAAATAAATGATTCAGAATTTTGGCATTTGGCAGACTTGGAAATTATTTTACGTGGGCTAATTTTAGTCGGCCATTTTGAAAATTCTGATGGTAGGTCCAGTGTAGATTATTGGACTAAGAGATTGTTGTTGTTTTGTTTTGTTTTTGTTTTCTTTGTTGTTGTCGTTGCTTAACGTCCCACTCAAGAATATTTCACTCATATGGAGATATCACCGTGTCCCGGTGAAGGGCGACACATTTTGCCTCTGCTCGGCACTGCTGGCCGTAGAGCAGAGATGGTTCTTTGGTGTGCCAACACCTACTGTGACAAGGGACCTCGGTTTTTACTGTCTCATCCGAAAGACATTGACGGCCAACCGCAGAGTGACGCTGCGGAATTCGAACCCGGGACCCGCCGATTCGAAGTCGAAAATGCTAGCCACTCGACACAGAGGTCCCATTAAGAGATTGCTAATAAAAGTATGCATTTAGTAAGTCTCTGAAAAAAACTCTTGCTTTCTTTTTTAGAATTTATATAAGGAGGTATATGTAGGGATATTGACGTTTTCTTATTACTTTAATATATATGAATGAGTTTCTCTATGTAGCAAAATTAAACAGGAAGTTTGTGACTTGCTAGCCGTTTAATGAGTCATATAACCCTATACTAGACTGATGCTCTGACTTGTATGTAATATTGTTATGATTTTCAGTTTCACATTGATGTCTCCATGGAGTAAATCCACAAATGTGTTAAACATGTTTTCACCATCCTTTCAAAAATTGCCCCTATATTTAAAAAAAATCACGAATCACCTGTTGTTAAAATATTTTTTCTCACTTTCAGTACTTTTTTATATTTATAGTACCTAGTGTATCTTAAATCTATTATATACTAAAACATAGTTCAACCAAAATAAAAAATAGATAACAAAGTATCAATCGCCTGACAAATAAAGTGTTCCCTCATAGGAATTATGCGATCGATCACTATTCGTTACCTTAAATTTTTCAAGATAATTGGATAAGCGGGGACCTCTGAAAAAACAGAGATAGGATAAGGTGTCTTGGTAGAGTACCTTTCCTCTTAGCGTAACGGTAACACTGTTTATTTAAACATTTTCAAAGACAATTTCTTTTTATGTGTATTGTACAAATTTGTACCTCGTTTGTCATTGGTAAGGTGCACAACTCATATGTGTCAAGGTAGATGCATTTTTACCTGCCTGAGGTAAGAAATCATTAACACAAGAGGAGAAAATTTTGATTTAAATTAATTAGCACTTGCTTTTAGCACGTTTAGTAGTATAATAAATAATTCAAACCCTGGGACATAATATATAAGTCTCATCTCTGTAGACTATCAGAGAAATTTCCGTATTTGTATAAAATCGTATTATCGGTCATTTAGTGGTGTTTCGGAATTTATATGAATGTAATTTGAATTCTTACAAATTTATTATTTGCATTCTTCCCGTGTCATTGTTACTTTATTCTTGATATTCTTCAGCTTGCCCTCCGTTTTTAAATAAGAAAAATGCCTGTTTGGACTAATTTCTGGATTCAAAAATAAGTGATACGACGGATGCCGCGCGTTAAGCATGAGTTGTTTACCCTTCCGGAGCACCTGAGCTCACCCCGGGTTGTTATTGGAAGATACAAACACATGAGCTCACAGATCAGAAAGCTAACACGGTACCCATAAGGTCATGGCGGTCCATGAATCGTTTGCGACCGAGTTCTTAGCTTTTTTTTCGCCTTGATATATCTTTCGCGCAACTTGAATTTATTTCTTTCAGTTATTGAGTTTTGAACACTCATCAGCACCTCTTAGATTTGCTGAAAGTATACTGTAAAAACTAATACAGTTGTATTTTGTTTATCTCTTACACATTGATTTTGATGTTTGATTCACATTGATAATAAGTCGGCAGAGCATTGCACATTAAATTACGTTTGATTACACGAAGTGTGCCGTGTAGTAAGCAAGAGTTATTTACCCTTCCGGTGCACCTGAACTCATCCACAGTTTTGTAGTGGTGCTCGTATCACTCTGTCTCTGGTTCCATACGTGTTATTGTGTGCATTGTTGATTGTGGTGTTATCTTTATTTTGTACGGGCCATGGTGTTGTTTGTCGTTCCATTTTTGAATGCCGCTTTAGTAACTTAAAATCATCCACCTTTTTGCAGAAGTCCTGCGATGAATCTTTGTGCATATTAACTATGATTCTGATTCATCGGGTGAATAAATTCGTCAGTGAAACAAAATACCAGTCCGGTAATTACAGAACAAACAGAACGAACATTTCGAAATTCATCGGAAAGAGCAAGGTATTACAAATTAAAAATTAGCGAAGATCAGATACAACAACATACTGCAACTTGTATGTAAACTTATACAGTCTAACCTGCCTTAGTGACCCACTGAATTAAAGGAAAACCTGTCTTATGTGACCTAAATACAAGGTTCCCAAAATGCCTTTTTCCTATATAAATTACCCGAATTAAGAGACCACCTGTCATGTGTGACCCTTTTTTGCTCCTTCCCTTGGATGGTCTCTTAAAACAGGTTAGACAGTATAAGTACTCACATTGAATATTTCCCTGTTTTTGTATTATGTTGTTGTTGTTTTTAGGGGGGTGTCATTAATATGTTGTTGTTGTTTTTGTTTCCACTCAAGATTATATTTCACTCATATGGAGACGCCACCGGTTGCAGGTGAAGGTCGACAATATTGGCCTATGCTCGGCACTTATGACCGTAGAGCAGGGAGTTCTTTAAAGTGCCAACACCTACTGTGATACGGGACCTCGATTTTTACTGTCTTATCCGAAAGACAGAGACGGTCAACCGCAGCGTGGCGTTGCGCGGATTGGAACCCCGGACTCTTCGATTCGAAGTCGAAAATGCTAACCACTTGACCCTGTCATTAACATGTTGCTATTAATTTCTTGCTCGTCTATTTACGTTTTACCCATTTTTGTTTTTGTTTCATTTTTTAATTTGTCATTTACCTTTCTACGTTATTAATTTCTTGCTCATCGTTAAACGTATTAACTCAATTAATTAACTACTCTATTTTTTTTAACAATAATGCGTTCAGAGTTACAAACACACTGCAGATTACAATTACACATCACCTCATTTATTTTTCTATGTTAATAATTTCTTGCTCATTTATTCACGTTTTATGTCAATCAATTAATAACTATATTCATTAATAATACAATATGTACAGAGACGAAGGCATACTGCGACTTCAATGCAATTTTTTTTTACAATTACACACATTGAGTTATTTCCCGTCTTTTCGTCATTCATCCTTGTCCGTGATTAATTCCTTGCTTTTCTATTTACTTATTAACTCAGTTAATTAATTACTCTATTCATATATTTCAACAATATTACGTTCAGAACACAGTTGTTAATTGATTACTTTTGCACAACTGTCAATCAAAGAGTATGTGAAACAGATTTCTAAACATTTGGCAGGTTGATGATTATCCCTATAGACATGGTCTAGGAACAAATATGTCATAGATGAAATATCGCTTTGGAGAGACTTTATTTCCGGATGATCTCTCCATTTTTTAAAACTACAAATCGCTCTTCTTCAAATTCCATAAATATTTAGTGCAGCACTTTTTATAATTGATATCATAAAGATAAAAAAGGTGTAAAATCACCATGAAATACATGTATAACGAAAGCAATTTTTCAACCTTCAGTTTTGTATAATTACATTATTTGTTTTTGTGGTTTCCTTTCTCTTGCATAGCTACTTTTGTGTACTATTTCCACTCGTAAATTTTTTTATTATTTCAAAATAATTTTTTTGTGAAAAAGGAGTTGGTTAGTTTTGGTATTATTGTTCTTTAACGTCCTACTCAGAATATTTCACTGATATAGAGACACCACCGTGTGTCGGTGAAGGGCCGTAACTGCCAATGCTCGGCACTTCGTACAGGCAGGCCGTAAAGCAGGGAGGGTTTTTTAAGGTGCCAACACCTACTGTGACACGGGACCTCGGTTTTACTGTCTCATCCGAAAAACCGGAACGGTCAACCGTACCGTTGCTTGGGCTGGAACCCTGGACCAATAGATTCCAAGTCAAACACGCTAACCACTCAGCCCCGACGGCTGCGAAAATGAAATCTTACCGTTACCGGAATAATATCATACGATATGAAATCTAATTATGCAGCATAATGGATGCTATTCTGGTTAAAGACAAATTTTTGAAAAATTAAAACATTGATGGCATGCCAACAGGGGACGCTGACTCCTTCCGAACACCTGATGTCATTCGGACTTTGCAGTTATTTTCCACGCTGAGATCGTTGTTATTCTAGAATTGGCATATTGTTAGAACTTATATTTTCGTATATCATTTGATTCCTCTTCAATTTGACTTTGACAATTGTATACACAATCTTTGTCAATCTTGTGTTCACTTTTGTTATTATGCAGATTTTCTTGAGTTATCATCCCTTTTAAAGGAATTGTTTTTGTTTTTGCACTGGTCATGTTCGGTGTAAATTTAATGGAACAAAACGACCGACAATATGATATAGACATCGGAATAGGATCAGAGAGAGAGAGAGAGAGAGAGAGAGAGAGAGAGAGAGAGAGAGAGAGATATTTGTAATACATATATGACAAAGAAATAAATAAATAGACAAATTGATAGAGAAAGATCAGAAATGATAACAACAGAAAGCAAGAAAATTATCTTCAAATTTGACAACTGTGAACACTTCAATAATTTATACATAAAGCCACACTCTTTCTTTTTTTTTTTTTTTTTTTTTTACTTTTTTCAACACACCTTTCTATGTACAACTCTCCTCAAGTTTATATAGATGTCAATCGTCATGATTTATGGAGCACATTGAATATGTGATAGGAATTTGTCGGAAAGATCTAGACATGTTTATGTATTGTTTAAAAGCTAAATATTAATTCACATTATCCATGCATCATTGACTGTTTCATATACTGAAACATAATGAATGAATGAATTCTGAAAAAGCTAGTAGGGTTTTGTGGTTGAGTGACCCAGCATGGTATTGAATGCTTGGAGGTCGCAGGCTCGAACATATGGTTTTCCCTGTCTTCCGAATGAGATAGTAAACCCTTAAATATATTTCTACAAAAAGGTGTATGCACGTCTAAAATGTCTCGTTATCAATGATCGAATAAGCCGAACATTGTTCAAAACAGTATACTGTAGATTAATTTATTTTTTATCATTTTTCGCGCTAATTTGCGATTCTGATCAAACGCGAATTCAAATTCATCGCGTAATTTGATACACTTTAATATCCTCATTTTCGCGAATAAGCTGCATGTAACAGGGATCAACAGCGCGCCTATTTTTAATGTCCATTAGACCTTCCCCAAAATTTTTTGTTTGATTTTTTTCTGATTTCTGCAAATTTCTTTCATTTGCTTATTCAGAAATTACAGTATTGATAATACGAAATGACTAAAGAACAGAACACTTTATTATCTTGCACTTGCACTCGTAATGCGATCGGTTATTTACATAAGTAGTGTCGCGAATATAAACATTTTTTAGTTTATGAACGCGAATTCAGATATTCGCGAATAGACTGAGGAAGATGAGCTCGCGAATTGTGGAATACGCGAAAGCTAAGTAATATATACAGTAGCGGGATTGATTCTGTTATGTGTATGGGTGAGATCTAGTATTTGACGTAATAGGCAATCAAACTTTTTTTGTTTGCTTTACGCCACATTCGACAATCTTTCAGTCATATGGTAGAGGCCAGTTTTTATTGGTGAAGATTGTTGTTGTTGTTTAACGTCCCACTCAAGAATATTTCACTCATATGGAGACGTCACCGTGTGCCGGTGAAGGGCGACAAATTTCGCCTGTGCTCGGAACTGCTGGCCGTAGAGCAGGGAGGGTTCTTTAACGTGCCAACACCTACTGTGACACGGGACCGCGGATATTTAATAATAAATAATCCGGATATAATCCGGAGCACGGATTGGTGCTGCGGGAATCGAACCCCGGACCCCTCGGCTCGAAGTCGAACACGCTAAGCACTCGACCACGGAGGCCCCGGCAATGAAACTAAATTTTCTTGATCAACTGAATAGAAGCAAAATGTCTAAAAATGACTTTCAGGTAGTGCTATTGGTCATTTGTATTGATTCACACCAACTCTCCGGTCATACTCGTTGTTTAAAGGTGCTCATCTGTATTTTGTTTATGGATCCTTAAAATTGTAAACATTGAAGTATTGGCATGACTTCCCAGACTTTGTCAATAGGACCCTTCTCATTTGGTACATTTTGTGTTCAGGTTTTCAACAGACTATCGGCATCACGATGGGAACTATGTGTGCTTCTGTTCTTAGTTACTTACTTCTTTTATTATTTCTGGCTAACATCATAATGATTTTTTAAAGAATAATGACAAAGAATAATGACAAGAATTTAGCCCGATCTATTAACGCTACAAAGATAATGTACATCCATTTAATAATTCCAAATTTGGTGACTATAATAATCGAATGTATCCAGATTAACTTGAAATATAGGACACCATATATCGACTTTCACCTAGATATTGACAGAAAGGTCAAGTTGAGAACACACTTTATGATAAAAAGAGATGTCTTCAGTTTCCAAATCGTAAATTTTCCATTTTATGCAGCAATATTGCAGGAGCACCTGCTTATGGAGTATACATTTTTCAGTTGATAAGATATCCCAGGGGAAGTGTTTCCCATCATGATTTCCTAGATAGGGGTTACTGCTGACAAAGAAGCTACTTAACTAAGTGTTCCTTATTGTTAGATTGTAGTCACCATTTAGAATTTGAATGCCCCTTGGAATCTTATGAAACGACAGAAGACACTATGAACAAAACGACAAGGATACAGAAGTACACATAGCAATCCATGCTAAGCTAAGTGAAAGTCACAAATCCCAACTTAAATTCGGTCCAGGTATTCCGGACGAGCCAGCAGCTACTTCTCCATTTTGGACTTGACCTTTATGTGCGTAACTGTGCCAAATATAAATTTGTACTTTTTCAAGCCATGCGCCATGATTTGTTTTTACAGCTTATATATTCTATTTTATTCAAAACGAAAAGAACTCATGTTTTAATGTAACTACTCTACTGATTAGCGAGTTATGTAGTCGAGTGCACTCACAACTCTCTAGGAATGGAGGAAATAAAAACGTCCTGAGGATCGATCGTTATTGACCAATGACAGCCATGCTTCAAAGTTAAAAAGAAGACGAACTTAACTTCACAAACACGAGCAATTAATCAAATCATGTATTCCCTGTCAATCACGTTTGGTCACACACTAAAAGCATTATTTTAATACCTTCGGGAAGCAATCTATTTGTGTATTCAGATACAAAATGACACACCGAGTTATTGTTGGTCCTAAAATTAAAAATAGGTGTATCCGAAGCATGATCGGATCTCTGAATATTCAGAGGTAGGACCCGATGCCATTGAGTAAGTCTCTGTCATTGACTTCGGATAATATAATACCGAATTTTCCGCTGTACCTACTTGGCTATTATTCATTGTGCCAGTAGTAGTATCTACTTTTGTTAAACATTACCGGGACCGTCGTGGCCGAGTGGTTAGCGTGTTCGACTTCGAATCGAAGGGTCCGGNNTAAAGAACCCTCCCTTCTCTACGGTCATAAGTGCCGAGCATAGTCAAAATGTGTGCCCATTCACCGGCACACCGTGACGTCTCCATATCAGTGAAATATACTTGAGTAAGACGTTAGCCAACAATACTTCTACTACTTAAAGATTACTTTTTTTATAAACACATAAGGTATTTTAAAAAAATCTATCTTTCTCAACGAATATCCATTGTTTAAGTGTCCGTCATATAAATCCCTTATGTATGTTTCGTACTCAGAAACCATCTCTATCGATATATTTCATACGTAAATAAATTAGTTCCGAATATATACAAACAGGTCATGTTCACATATCCCAAGCCTCCGATCTTACTCAATCCATGAGTTTAGGCGGTCAATAAAAATAATAATATTAAAATATAAAAACTTAAATAAGATATTAAATAAAAGATAAATAAAAATTAAAGAAATAAGAATAAAAAAAACATTAAAAAATCAAAAACAACAAACAAATAAATCATAAAGATTAAAAATATCCCCCAAAAATTAAAAAAAGAAGGAAAAACAAAAACGAACAAACAAACAAATAAACAACCCCCCCCCCCCCCAAACAAGATGAAAAAACAANNACATCGCTCACCTGAATATTTCAAAGAGAAGCAGCAGTTTTGGATTTATGAACTTGAAATAAAGGACACTACGGAAACTGCCCAATCTGCATCATATCTCGACTTACACTCAGAGATTGACAGTGAAGGACGGCTGAAAACCAAACTTTACGACAAAAG
>JACSZP010028248.1:7326-20729 GCA_016161895.1 Pinna nobilis
ATTTTAGAAACGTTATTCCACCGTTAGGTGTTAGAATGAGATCACATATTGATGATTGTGACTTGCTTTTATATAAAATTTCTGACATTGCTGTTCGCTGTTCCTCTTTGGGAACTTAGTAAACCAACCGTTAATCTAGATCTTAACAACACTAAAAAGTCTGAAACAAATCAATTAGACCTCAAACAAAAATATCTAGAAGGCAAAGAAAAGTATGACGAAAATGGTTTCATTTCTATATTTACAGGCGGGTCAAAAACGGAACAGAACGTATCTGCTGCAGCTATCATTAACTTTGAAATTTTAAAAACAAATTTGCCGACACATGCTTCTATATTTTCAGCAGAAGCTACTGCAATACTTTTGGCCATTCAATATATACAAACAAACGCATTACGTAAAATCCGTTATTTTCTCTGATTCACTTTCTTGTTTAAAATCCATTCAGAGCATGAACCTTTCAAATAATCTCATCTTAGAAATTATTCAGAAAATTCATTATCTAAAATCTGTTGGATCTGAAATTGATTTTGTTTGGGTACCGGGTCATATTGGCATACAGGGGAACACAAAAGCAGACAGGGTTGCAAAATTGATTATGAATGATCTGAATTGTGAACACAAAATTCCTTATACTGATTTTCGGCCTACCATTTCTAGTTATGTTCAATCAATTTTTCAGGAACATTGGGACAACCAATTACATAATAAATTACATGACATGAAAACTACATTCGAAAGCAAGTCTACAGTCTTCATGAGTAACAAAAAGACGAAGTTGTATTGACCCGTCTTCGAATTGGACACACGAAATTAACACATGCCTACCTATTAACAGGAGAGGATCCATCGGAATGTATCCCGTGTGGATGCCGTCTTATAATTAAGCATGTTATAACGGAGTGTTTAGATTTTAAACATGTAAGAGAAACATTTTTTTTACTGAAAATGATTGAAATTGTTCATTTGAAAATGTCGCTGGTGACGTTATTTAGCCTTTTTAAAAGAGATTAACTTTATGGTAAAATCTGAAATATGTTTAAAAAGTTTCAATTCATTTTATATTTTATCAGGTGAGCATTTTTCATTTTAAGTATTTTCAACTAAATGTTTTACGTTGACTTATTAAATCAATATGAAAATAAACCGCCACGATATGACTGAAAGATTGTCGAAAGTGGCGTTGAACCCCATTAAGTTTACGTAACTTAACTAGTAATGATATAGAGCAACAGTACTATATGTAAGTAAAGTGGCAAGGGGACTCCCCATTTTCAATGAACTATAATGATGGTACAGTAAGGACATGATTACTTGATATCAGTCTTTCAGTGATGATTTGCAAAAAAAAAATAAAACTAAAGACACCCCCTTATTTTTTAACAGATAAATCAGTAGTTCATAACTAGATATCCTTTCAGATGAGCCCTAGCTTATGAATGGGTCAACCCATGTTTGTTCAGGTTGGACTTTAGACTGTTGACAATTAAACATAGAATTCAAGGGGAGCATGCAACTGTGTAGTGAGACCTTCAAGCAATATTGCCCGCAACCCTCGATACATGCCAATGTAAAATTTAAAATTGAACATCTAAGGGGGAACTTAAGACTTTCACCTTCTTCAGCCCTTTTTAGTGCATTTAGCATATGCTAGGAGGGGAGGGGGATTGAAAATTATCACTTTAACCTAGTCCAACCTATGGTACCATGGCTAGTCACACTCATGTTTTTATGGTGAATTCAGAACAAATGTGCAAAAATGCACTTAGTGTTAGTTAATTTCGTTTTTTTTAAAATTTTATGCGGTTTTACCAACTGGGACCCTAAATTTTTTTTATGAACACGATGCTTATATGTAAAGCACGTACAGTGACAGATAATGTAAATCAGCAAAGTCAAAAATGCTGAAATGACTTTTTGATATAGTGCAGCAGTACAAAGTAATGTGGCAGGGGAAATCATATGATCTGTCAGACTAACTCGGACCTTCAGTTTTAGATTTTAATATTTTGTAGGATGATTACACACATGATCATGGTGTGTCAGTCCAAAGGTGGGGTATTGTGTCTATGCAATTCATATCCAGCTTGATATTTTTTTTAAATATGTGCTTCAATTATGCAATGATCATAAAAAGCGAGAAATATATATCTAAAACACAATGAACAAATTTTAAAGGTAATAAGAATAGAATATGATTATGAATATATTGTTTGTCTTTATCAAATTCAAAGATCTTAACGGATAAAAGTAATCTTTTTTTTTTTTTTAAAGGAGGGGGCAGGGATTTGTATGTAGACACAGAACTACGATATATACCTTAACATTTTTCTGTCCATTGTCTGAAACAGTAAAATCAGAGGTTCAGTGTCATAGTGGGTGTCTGTAAATTAATGAACTCTCACTGAACAATGGCTCAAAGTGCTAACCAAAGGCCAGATTTTAAATTGGACAAGTGACCTTTGCTGCCATTTCTTTATTTCAATCCTATATAACACCATGTAACATTTAACAACCAATGATTGCTCTTAAATACCAAGTTTAATCAAAATCCTGTTCTTTGCATGTCCAAGGTTAACACATTCCCTCTGGCTCATGTCATGGGTATTGATTTTGAGACTCATAATTTAATTTCATGAAGGCTACAAAGTGTTTGACATCAACAGGGAATACTCATTAATATGAAGTGTGACCCATGCATTGAAGGAATGGCCTTGGGAAAGGTCATGATGCATCTATTGGTTAAAACACCACATTTCCATGAGATATTGTTTAAACCCATGAAGGCGGTAAAGACTTGTTACTTGGACACAAAACTAGTGATCTTTGACCTTGAGTCTGACTGTAGGTTAAGGTCATGACATATTGTCCTGCCACAAAGGGGTTTTCTTTATTTTGCTGATTTTGTCAGGTGTAGATGGGACAAGGAGTATTTGCAAAAGGATGAAGTACACGTCATAGTGACTTTCACTGAAAAACTTAATAGTATGCCTTTAAGTGAGAAAATGTGCAATTCTTGGATTTTTTTCTATCACGTTTAAATGTTAAATGAGATTGTGTGTTGTCAAGGAAGGATTTATAACAAAATAAAATTACTTTCATTGCTATTTTTTCAAATTTAGTCATACTTTGTCGGTTATGAATTTGGTTGTGTAGCAAGGTTGCCAAGGCTTAAATAATTGGTTTCTAAGGAAATATTGTTTTTTAATATTTTTTTCTAACATATCTAAATGTTTACTGAGATTGTGTGTGGTCAAGTAATGATTAATAACAAAAAAATTACTTTCATTGCTACTTTTTCAAATTTAGTCATACTAAGTTGGATATGAACTTAATGCCTAGCAAGGTTGCTAAGGCATAAATCATTGGTTTCTAAGGAAACTATGCGTTAAAATATTTTTTCTAACATATCTAAATGTTGATGAGATTATGTGTGGTCAAGTAAGAATTTATATTAAAACAAAACTGTTTTTATTGCTACTTTTTCAAATTTAGTCATACTGAATGGGGTTGAATTTGGTTGCCTAGCGACCAAATCCACAAAAAACCTACGTAAATTAATGCATAGGTTGAAGTATTAGATGTTGCTCTCCAAAATGATAATCATGATTTATCAATATCGATTTGATAATGTTTTTATTGACACTTAAAAATCATAGATTTCGACATAATTACGAATTTTGAAAAAAATCGAAACTCTTTTTTTAATTTAAAAAATGTGACATTTAATTTAATTTATAAATAATGTTTTTATAGTTTCCTTAAATAAGAATGTTGTAACCTACCAATCATAACAGAAAATATATCGAAAATCAAAAGTAATAGGTGATAAAATTCCTAGAACTTGGTTCGCATGAATTAACTCTGTCCGTGCGTTTACATGCAAATGAACGTTTACGTTGCGACCTTAAGGGAAACTTTCATCGTCCACACTTAACTTGCAACTCGAGTTACGTCTGGATTTACGAACATTTACGAACAAAGTTAAAACCTTCAGTTTATATTGTCCCCGATACCTTGGATGTTACCTTTGTATCATGACTGATATGCGCAGTAAGAGTATTGGTAAAGCAATAACAAATGATTAAAACGATAAATTATTCAGTATCAATCAGGATGACAGCATTTGTGAATAAACTGAAACCAACAAAAAGTTTACCAATGTTTAATAACCGATACAGTTACCGTATGATAAAAGTTATCGTGTATAGGGATTCTTAGTTTGCAGCTTTAGTAATGATAAGGAGACTTATCTAAGGGTTCATAAATGGGGATATACAAAATTACATGTGTAATTCATAAACCTCGTCATATCCGAAATCTTTTTTGCGGGACGTACGTTTCTATTAGTATTGAAATGGCCATAGAAAAAAAGATGCCCTACGATAAAGTCATTTCAGCGGGCAGATTATTTAAAGTAACGTTCCATTACCATATGAGACACTGGTTCCGCATACACGTTATCTGGTATCAACTGGGAAATTAATTATATTCGTTTCTGCTTGAAAACTTCGGATCACTCGATGTTTAAGCTGAAGACGCCTTTATGATAGGGATCAAAACTTAGTAAATAATTAAAGAATAATTCGTCAATTCAAAAAAATATTTCTGAAGTAATTTACTAGGTTCTTTCAAAATGAATCATTAGAAAATCATAATTCATTCAATCATCAGAATTGTCTATTAATTAGAATATAACAAAATAATTTTTATTTCAAAATAATAAAAGTACTTTCAATAGCAGATGGCATAGATGTTTCCTTTGTCTAGGCCCAACAAAAACTGGACAATATTAACGAAAATCTACAATGATTCCATGATTTTTAAATACACATTCTTTAAAAACCGAATACAAAATGATTTTACTCCTCAATGTCCACGCATCACCAGTTTTTACACATATGCAAACAATATTGAATTCAAGAAAAAAAAACAGGGAAAAAATATTTTGGAAATTCTAAGCATGTTACGACTTTTATAAACCTAAAGCCACATATAAATATGATACTAATATTATAAAGCATAATTAAATGAAAATAAATTTTACAAAGTACAATGTAAGAAAAATAAAGCTCATAAAGTATTGTTTAAAAATGAAAGTTTATTTAGCTTTATGTATTGTTTATGATAAAATACCTTTTACATTGTTTGAAATTTGACGGTCTCAAACGGTATTTTATATATATCAATATCTATCATATCTTAATCTAGGTCAGCGTCCTCCTTTCGGAAACTATTATTCATGAAGATTGTTATTGAAGTAAAATTAATCTAAATCGCTCGTTTTAAGATGCAATTGGATTAATATTTCATACGTGTCGAATAAGAAGTAAAATTGGAATAATGTTCTAAATAGTACGATTTAGAAATTTAATACAGGTATTTGAAAGAAATAAGTAAACAGTATCTAGATAAAGTTGATAAAATCGTCAACAATAGCAGAATTATTAAACTTACTTCTACGTATTTCTGTCGCAAGAAGGTCGTGAAGTGCTCGATATAACCTATAAAGTTTGACATTTCTAAAGCATGTATATTATTTCAATTCAATAGTGCCAATCTATAGCACTTGTGAAAATAATTATACGGTTATCCAATACTGATTGATTATGAAAATAAAAGCATAATATTGAATAATATTTGCATTACCAAAAATATGTAATTTTTGTACTAAAATATTTTATTGTCATCTTTACAAATAACTGAAACTTTGAAAGAAACATATAGAATAATTTTACCTATATTGTTCAGGGTTCTAAATATAGAATAAAGAAGTTTAGAAAACGAATTCCTCTCCTAGCGAAATGTTTTGCAATATAAGTAGAGTACTCGTGTACGTACATTCGATTAAAAAAGAAAACAAAGAACAAGCTTAATAAATAGAATTAAACATAGTCGAAGGATAACAGGTTTTTTTTACAAAACGATATGTCATTGAAAAAATGTAATTTCCAGAGACTAAAACTTAGATGAATTGACGTATGTGATTTGCACATTTAAAAATCTGGAGGAAAGGTAATTTCATAAAATTAGTATCGCTCTGAAGTTGGCCGTCCCTGTATTTCGGATGAGACAATAAACCCGAGATCCCTTGGTGCAGTAGGTTTTGGCATGTTAAAGAACCCTCCCTTCTCTACGGCCCTAAGTGCCGAACATAGGCTGAATTTGTCGCCCTTCACCAGCACACGGTGAAGTCTCCATATGAGTGTAATAATCTTGAGTGGAACATTAAACAACAATATAACAAGAACAACAACAACAACAGTGAATTATCATTTCGAATGGTCGACGTTAAGTTTATATGTTTATCAAAGAAAACATCGAGAGTGTTAATGAATAAAAACAATTAACATCAAAATGAAAGTAGGAATTGGAAATCATGTTCACTGTTGCTGGAAGTGTTAGTCGATACAAAGCGCTGAAACAACCTGTTCCCCTTTTGGAATAGCTGGCATAGGAAACAAACCCACTGCTGAAACGTACTGATTATAAGAGAGGAAATTCAAGGGGAAAATACTGACATTTTGCTGGTGATTATAACATCATTTCAATGTGCAAATTAAGAGTACTTCCATCTTCTCACAGATGAAAAAAACATATAAATTCCAATTCCATCCGAAATTCTTCTTGATTAACTATCCCAAGCGTTTCCAAAGGATGCGAGTTCAGAAAAGCTGTGGAGAAAAATATTCAGAAAAAATATATCTTTATATTCATTTCATTAAAACAGGCTCACAGAATAAAACTAAGAAAAATGACACAATACCGAGATATAACGATTAGAAAAGAACAAAGGTGAACAGACTCACAATAATCTGTATGTGGTAGTTTAGTGAATAAATATGAATAAGTTACTTTATTTATACAGTCGATCCAAGATACATTGAATTCAAAGGCGATAAGGTTTTTTTTTCCGACAGAGTAATATAGTAATTTAGCCGAAGAATGAAAATCATTCCAAATTAAGCGGTAATTAAGTATATCAGAGTTCAATAGAAGTGAGTTACACTGTATCATTGTGAATGATAACTCTCATGAAAAAGAAATAATTTCAAAACTATGCTTTCAAATGAATCAGAGAGATAAGTATTCACATGAGTGATAAATTTACCCTTACTACTACACCAACGTGTACAACTGCTGTTTCTACTGATGATTCTTATGAAAATAACGATTTTTCAATTAACTACTACTATTACTACTTCTACTACTAATGGTAATAATAATAAAAATAAGAAGAAACAAACAGATGATGATGATGATGATGATGATGATGATGATGAAAAAGAAAACCTCGAATAAGAATAATTTACTTCAAGCGTTTCCCAATATATCTCACACTTCTTCTCGCTTTTTTATCTTTCACATATACATTGTATTACTATTTCTTTTTTTCTTCGAAATGGGTTGTTTCCTAATGACTACTTTTCTTTAGAAAGTTGACTGTAGAAGATCCGAGGGGGGAATCAATAATTCAAAAACCCAAAGGCAGACAAAATCATTGCCAAACAAAAGAAACTTTTTAAATATATTGTTGATAATTTACACGTTCTTTTTTAAACTGACCTTTAAAACGAATTTGCATTACAGAAAAGGTTGAAACGGCTAAAGTCATATACAATAGATTTTTATGTATTTTGAAAGACAATTTTGCTTCAATTCGGATAATACGTCTGCTAATTGTGCTTATAACTGTGATAAGTAGTCGAAGAATCGTATAAGCATGTGGAATTCCTTTAGTTTCGATTAACTTTCCGCGTCAGTATCATTTATCTCATATAAAGACGTCGTGTTTTACTGGGGAAAAACATAAAGTTTTGAAAAACAAATAATAAAATAACTGGCACTTACGATCATTGAGCCGAGAAG
Organism: Pinna nobilis; assembly: GCA_016161895.1. Classification (NCBI taxonomy): domain Eukaryota; kingdom Metazoa; phylum Mollusca; class Bivalvia; order Pterioida; family Pinnidae; genus Pinna; species Pinna nobilis. The sequence continues at coordinate 15,196 of JACSZP010028248.1, forward strand.
GATCATTATTACACAAACATTTATACGGTGCCCCGGTTTCCAGTCCCAACGACTAATCTTTCATTTCAAACATCAAGTGGTTGGTGAAATAGAGATAAAACAACAAGTCGGGATTAATAATCATGCTTATCCAACTCTAGTTACTTAATTTTCAAATGTTCAAATCGCGAGTTTTAGCGAGCGTTTTGAGACTGAAAATAAACTAGTTTAATAAATATGATAATCAATTCCAAAAAGTTGTGTGCTTTTTTTCTTCCATAAAACGATATTAGTTTACAAAACAATGTATTGAAAACGCCAAGAAGGATTAATGTTTTCCGTTCCAGCCATAATATCAGCCCAATTTATGACGTCATTATTGCAGTTCCTGACGTTTCAGCCAATCATAACACTCGGAAATTTTAATCAGCGTGTGGTTTGTCGATATATTTAATCAACTACATTCTTGAATGAAAAGCCGTTCAAGAATGGTTTAACTACGTGTGTTTTGGTGGAGAGAAGGGTTAGCGCCTTTCTTACCGATACAAATTCGTCTCTGCCAAAATTTGAACCAGAAATACCTAGTCAAGAGAAGAACGTTTCAACTGCTAAGTCATCGAGTCTGTATTTCTAGTAGTAGTGATCGTAAGTGCCGTAGTGCTAGTAGTAATATAAGTATTATTATGTTTATATTTTAAGATACGTTGTTGAAGAATGCCAAAATAGTGTAAGTGTTAATAACCGTTACATGTAATACATTATCAGTCCTTGGCCTAAATACACCGAAACTCCTACTACTGTTAGGGCCGTCAATATAACTACAGGAATAGTCAAAGGGCAGCAACAAGCTGCTGAAAAAAATAGTTGCAATTTAGTTGGAGAGGATTTCAAAATAATGTATAGTTTGTGAACACTTTTAAATAAATCATATTCATCGACAAACTTTATTCAGTTGATATTCTATAATAACCTAAAATATCATAATACAATGTGTTTTAAGATGTAATTAAAATCAAAAGTAATGTTTATAAAATTTAGAACATTTAGAACACATAACAAAATTTAGATTAAACAATTTCTTTTCAATTTGCGATTCAAAATACAGTCTAACCTGTTTTAAGAGATCGTTCAAGGGAAACAGCAAAACCTTTCACATATGACAGGTGGTTTCTTAATTCAGATTATTTTTATAGGAAAAGTTCGCGACGATATGATTTCAATATTGTTGAAAGTAGCGTAAAACAATATTTACTTAACTTATAGGAAAAGGGGATTTTGGAACCATACATTCATGTCACATAAGACAGGTAGTTATTTAATTCAGTGGGTTGCTAAGGCAGATTTGACTATACATTGTGTGAGATACCGTAAATTGGGTTATTTTGGCCATTGTTTAATATTGGCCAATTTTGCCGCCCTTGCAAAATGGCCAATATTAAACTATCCAAATATGAAGAAGTTAGACGTCCAGAAATTCGGATTCGTTTCAAACATTAACCCGGATACGTTTCTAAAGTTTACATGTACTTTCACGGTTATTTATAGAATATATGTGCCCTAATTTGATGATATTGCTTTACGGGTTAATTTGTGTGTGTTAGTACGGTGTGTTAATATTTATTCATAACGTGAGTAAACTTCTCTAAGAAAATAATTGTGAACAGGACAGGTGTGCAGTTACGCTTTATTGTCTATACATTATTAAATCTAATTTAGCAATTATACATTTCCTAAGTGAGGTTAATCAGTTCTCAAAAATCTATTCATAACCTGGACAACTCTCTTACTGGTCAATTTTTTTTATCGTTTAGAGGACTGTTTCAAAATGACAACAATTTAATGGCAGACCAAACTTAAACATGGTTTAACCATTAAAGCCAAATATTAAGTGGCTAAAAAGTCTTTTTGTGACCAAAGTGGCCAAATTTTGGCGACGCCTGAATATCCAAATTTACGGTAATACTATTATTCTATTATGGACCTCTCCCGAGGGATCTGGTCTCCTATAGTGTTGTTTGGTGAGGTATAGTACCCGAGCCGTAAGGCGAGGGTACTATTTCTCACCAGACAACACTATAGGACAACTGTTCCCGAGGGAGAGGTCCATAATAGATTTAGTACATCACATCACATGTGTGTTTTTTCCAAGAACAAGAAATAACGAATAGTTGTATATCAACTTAAAACTTTTGTCATAGAGTTTTATGATGATATGAACAAATTAAAATCATTTAACCTCTTGTTTCCAGCGATTTGTTGCGTGACTTTACGTCATTGCCAGAACGATTGGCGTCAGGTTGGGTATGGTCCCGTTGCTACGTATAGTAATCCCGTAGTCAAGGACATATATTTTCTACACTAAATAATATTCACGTCGTTATCTAATGATAAATTTAGAAAGCATGTGATGTATTAATTTCTTTTAGTAAATATCTCAATTTCACAAGGATTCTATTTAAAATACTTTAAAAAATAGTAGATAATATGCAAACAAATATTAAAACATAAATATTTTCAAAAATGTTTCAAGGTAGATTATTCATTAACAGCAAAACCTGGTTTACATTCATAAACAGGAAAACCTGGTTTACATTCATAAACAGGAAAACCTGGTTTACAAGGAAAAAATCATAAAAACAAACATTCATTGGTTTCAATGTAAAAATGAATCATCATACAACGAGCTTTTTGCGGTCGCCGTGGCCGAATTGTTAACGTGGTCGACTTTGAATCGAAGGGTCCCGGGTTCGGATCCGCGCAGCGCCAAGCTGCGGTTGACCGTCCCTCTCTTTCAAGTGAGACAGTAAAAACTGAGGTCCCGTGTCAAATTATATTTTGGCACAATAAAGCACCCTCCCTGCTTTATGGTCATTAGTGCCGAGCATAGGCAAAACGTGTCGCCCTTCACCGGCTAAACAGGACATATACACAGCTATGTTTTCTAAAGAACATTCTAGATTCGTATCTGGTTTGCCAGAATCCGTGGAATTGTCGTCAAATAATTCTCAAAACCGCTCTACACATATGCTAACACTTAAGCAACCAATGCTTATAACCCCATGTGCTTCCCATACAAGCACTTAAGCAACCAATGCTTATAAACCCTTTACGCTTGTACCTCGGTATAACACTTTGGACCTATGCAAGTGACCACCTTTAGCAACCAGCCCATAAACCATTACAAAATGACTTATGCTTATATACATCGGACTAACACAGTGAGTATGCTAGGCACCACAATCAGATCTTCCGTCTGTTATCACCCAGAGACCTATAACGCCTGTCTCTGATTTATGATGAGCTATCCACGTTGACAGGTTCAGAACAACTATAGTCTGTATGAGTCAACTTGCAAAGCTGCGACCAGTCGCAATGGCATACAGCTGAAGCACTGGTACCCTACAGCCCTATATTGTATAACCAAACCGTTCGCCTTATTGACAAAACGTGGTTTGCTCAGCTCAGAAGCAAAGAAAGGAGTAAACTTGCGATATGAACACCTCAACGGCCACGAACAGAGCGTCCACTGAAGCAGAATATCGGCGCCTTATTTACTGTATAGTATAGCCTCTAATCCCAAAGGGAAAAACAATCTCAAAGCCAACAAAGTCAAAGTAAAATGAAACTTTCAACACACGATTTTCCAAAACATGAGATGGGCCGAAACGGAATACAAAACACTTCACCTGCCTTACGTATCAATTACGAAACCCGATTGCAGCACCTATAACAATTAAGTAATGCAGGCAATTTCCGTTACACAACAATACAACAACAACAATAACAACGAACTTGTGAGAATTTTTGTAAATCTTATCATAGGAATACACATCAATACACATTTTTCCTCCTTATTCAGTGATTTTATTTTAAAGTCAAATATAAAACAATTGTTTTTATTTTGTTTTACTTTCAAGGGTGATAGCTGCAATAACGAGTCAACATACAGAATTGTTAAGTTTTTCAAGCCAAAAAAAAAACTATCTTCATATTAATGTACCGAAGAAAATACCTTGGAATAAGTGACTTTCATGTTTTTAAATTGATCAGAAATCCTGTCGACCTTTTATATATACCATGATACCATATTGAACATTAAGATAAACTTTATTTAAACCTGGTCAAGTTGTACTGGTCAAGAGAGGTTTGAAAAAAATAGTTTTGAGCCATAACCATTTTACAAGCTATATCCTGTATATATATGTGAATATATGCATTTCCTCTACTAGTACTTTCTGCACTATAAGGACTTGATCTGTAACGAGTCATTGTTTGGCAATTTACCAAATATCAATATTTACGAATAAAGAGCACACAACTTATTTTTGTATTAAGTCCAAAGGCAATAACTCAAGTAGCAAAAAGTCTTTCAAAATTCGAACTTGATGTGTAACTTTCACCGCAAAGCAATGTACAAAATATCAAATAAATGTCGGCAAAAATGGCAAAAAATGCGTACTAGACCTATCTGTCGGCCGGACAGACAAAGTGCAAACCTAAACTCCCTTTTCGGTCTAAGAGCCAAAACATTCAATAGACCATAAACAAAACATAACTTGATCTTTACCTTAAAAGTGAGTTTTTGCATTAACATTCGAAGTCAAAGGGCCCAAACTCTGTGAAAAAAACAACGGACCGGAACAAAAAGCTCTCTTAATCTTTACCCTCATTACCGTAATGTAACGTACCAAATATCAAATATTTATCGCCAAGTATTGTGAATAAGTGTGGAAAACATATTCGCCGGGGGATGACTGACGGACAAGTGCAAACGAAAGTCCCCGTAGGCGTAAGTCACCACCAGGGGGCAAACAAATTCATTTTAAATACCTCATTTCTTACTGCGATCGTTGACTATTTGGTATGTATTGTTCCATTTGATAAAGGTTCAGTGATATACAAATGTAACCAAGTTCTTAACATTTCAAACATGGGACGTCAAACGAAATAAAAGCAACATGGGGGTAAGATCAGGTGTCAGGGAGGAGTAAACCTCTCCTGCATGAGAGCTACACCCGCCACAATAGTAGTATGGCAATGGGAAAAAATCACCACAACGAGTCATAATTAATCGTTTTATTTATTGATGAATAAAATTTATCAATTACTCCGTCTATGCTACTGTGTCTGCAAGTATAACAGTGCTGAGGGCACAGATCACATATTTGAATCTTGCTTTGACAAATTATCAGTGAACAACAAATGTATTGTGCGGGTACTAAATTATTATAAAGAGTTATATTACTTACTTAAGCCAATCCACTCCCAACACCTGACCTGGAAATTTAATGTTAAATCGTATAGGCTTTTATTAATCTTTTTTTTAAAATCATAAGTATATCGAAAATCAATATGGTGTGAAAATGCGCTAAGAATTGTTGATTACCCGAAAATGAATGCTTTAGTCATACTTCACAACTACGCATTTTATATCATGATTCATGAGGCAATGCTTGTCCTGCATTATTTGGGTTAAGTTTAATTGAACACATATTTCTAAGTATGCCATTTTAGATTCAAAACAACTGGACACTTCATTGAACATATCAGTGTCA
>JACSZP010028249.1:0-33251 GCA_016161895.1 Pinna nobilis
TTTAACTGCCGTTTTTTTATATGTAGTATCAGGCATGACATATGTACTTTTTCTATCACATCTACAATGTGTCGAGAATAGAAGGGCGTGTCCGTGGCCGAGTGATTAGCGTGTTCGACTTCGAATAGAAGGGTACGGGGTTCGATTCGAGCGGCGCCTCTCCGCGGTTGGCCGCCCCCGTCTTTCGGATGAGAGTAAAAACCGAGGTCCCGTGTCACAGTAGGTGTTGGCACGTTAAAGAACCCTCCCTGCTCTACGGCCAGGCAAAATTTGTCGCCGTTCAACGGCACACAGTGACGTCTCCTTATGAGTGAAATATTCTTGAGTGGGACGTTAAACATCAACGCAAGAACAACAGGAGGATAGAAAAAGTTTGAAAGGGTAGCAACAAACTAACGATTATCCATATGTGTAGCATCTATGAAATTATGTTTATCAGTGATATCCAGATTCCATATCTATTTCTTAACGTCACCAGTATATCGTATATATTCCATTTACATATCATTTCCCCACATGTAAAAAAAATGTATATAACTTATTTGCTATACTCTGGAACTTCTAGCATTATCATCAGCAGATATGTAAAAAAAATATGGAACTTCATGAAAAAATCATATTACGTCTCTGTATCGCCATGTACAATATTCTCAATATCAGGAATGATAATTGGACTAAGAAAGACATGGCTTACTATAAGTGCTCTTGATCAATATACATAGTACTTCATGTTACATATGAGCTCTGCTAAGAAAGAGCCATTTGACGATCTCGAGCCAAGTTACATTTATGCTGTGGTATCATCAAAAGACGTCATATGGAACATCCTCTCGACAGAACAAGATCTATACAAGCAGGACATGCTTAACCGTTTAACCCCGAATTGACAAAATGTCGAAAACAATGTTAAGTGTTCCCTATGTAAGTTAATGGTTCGAAACTAAATGATAAGTGTTCCCTACGTAACTAAATGGTTTGAGACTACATGATAAGTGTTCCCTACGTAACTAAATGGTTCGAGACTACATGATAAGTGTTTCCTATGTAACTAAATGGTTTGAGACTACATGATAAGTGTTCCCAACGTAACTAAATGGTTTGAGACTACAAGATAAGTGTTCCCTACGTAACTAAATGGTTCGAGACTACATAATAATTGTTCCCTGCGTAACTAAATGGTTCGAGACTACATGATAAGTGTTCCCTGCGTAACTAAATGGTTCGAGACTACATAAATGTTCCCTACGTAACTAAATGGTTTGAGACTAGATGATAAGTGTTCCCTATATACCTAAATGGTTCGAGACTACATGATAAGTGTTCCCTACGTAACTAAATGGTTCGAGAGTACCTGGGATATCCGAGAGATGCAAATATAAGGCTAAATATCCTTAAATATTGTGGAAATGGACCATTACCAGAAAGTTAGACTGTCGTAAATTTTCAAACTGAGTTGAAATAAATCCTAATAAGAGAGTGGCTAAATAATATATAACAAGATTTGTGATAATTAAAGTTAAGCACTGCAACACTACAACTTTTACTGTTATTCTATTGTCTTGGTTCTCTATACAGAATTATCCACGAGTGTACTATGTTCCCATAAGGGTCTTAGAGACGTTTTGTTGAAGTTATTATCACTCTGTTTAATGTCTCGTTTTTTATGATTCACATGGGTACTATTATTCTGTCACACTAAATAGATCCTAAAGTTATGGCTTGTTAGAGTGACAAACGTTATCCTCTCGCTGACGATTACAGTAAATCAAAGTATATCATCATGCTTATAGTAGCTGTATGCTATTGTAAGGTAAATGGTAATATGGACTAGGATATGAAGTTCTCGAGCATTCCGTACTCCTATACCGTATTACTAACATTTTTGTTTGCTTAGTTCTCATTTCATGTTCCACAAAAAAAAATTCCAATATGTAGAAACGTAAGTAACTGTCATTGATGCGTCAATAAGGTGTCATTCTGTGCACTAAGGACTGTGTGGCAGTGAGGATCATTAGGGTGTTATTTAACTACCGCCGTAACAGTGTATACACTCTAACCTGTTTTAAGAGACCGCCCAAGGTAAGGTGCAAAAAGGGTCATACATGACAGGTTGTCACTTAATTCAGGTGATTTATATAGGAAAAAACCCAATTTGGCAACAAACAATTTAGGTCACTTAAGACAGATGATCGTTTTATTTAGTGGATCGCTAGGGCAAGTTAGACTGTATATCAGCTAAGATGTGTGGTCCTATCTTGAAGGTTTGAATTTGTCGCCCTATTTACACGGCTTAGATATGTAGCCATATTTACACAGCTTCGATTGTCGCCCTTAGGTATATCGTCTTCTCATAGCAACTTAGATTGTCGTCATCTCATATAATTTAGACAATCGTCCAATTTTTACAGTATGGCTTTGTCGCCCAAGCATAACAGCTTATATGTGTCGTCCTGTCTTAAATGTATGGATTTGTCGCCCTCTCATGATCGTATCGTAACTGTGTGGATATCATATGTCGCCGAAGCATAACAGCTTAGATTTGTCGTCCTATCTGTGGATATGTCGCTCTATGATAACAACTTTGTTTTGGCCTGTCTTTACAGTGTTGATATGTCGCCCTATCTCGACAGCTTCTTTTTTCATATTCCTATGAGTAACATAGTAGACTAATAAAATATGAGTAGCGTATTTACAATATATGACTTTATTGTTTTACTGCATGGTTATGATACTTTGTCGTTTAATCGTGTTTCTTGATGATGTGTCATTATTTCCTGCCAATGATATTAACAAATTCGGTAATGAACATCACCTCATTGTTTTGCTGAATATCACTTAATCTAATATAGTAATGGCAATGTGTTTGCTTCAGGTAAAATGCTTATAACGGTGACAGTATTGCAAAGCGTTTATGTGTGAGGAAAGTCACATGACTTAATGTTGCAATTCTGCCATGTATTGCTGACGATAAAATGATAATTACGGTAATGTATATATTGCCCCTTGCTTGTACAAAACGTCAGCAATACTAACTTTCGTCGTAAAATCAAACACCAAATAATGTTTTAAAAACTCCAAATTAAGTGTGATGGATAAGCGGATGCCCCCTTTGATAAATGTGTAAGTTGTGTTTCTCTCTGTGAATACATTAATTCAGATAATTACATACTACAGAGTCAGAATGACTCTGGACCTACTACCAATAAAGTATGAGGAGACGATCTAGTTTTTAGGAAGTGATTAAGCGTCTTTTTTGTCCACGTGATGGATTATTGTTATTTCATTTACTAGATGTATTTATGTCTCAATGGTAGTCTTACTCCTTAGAAATAAAAACCAACAGCCCCAGTAACAGCAAACAACACATACTTGTTAGGTAGCTAGTTAGTATGTTATATTCAGCATCCCCGATATATTAAATTTGACAAAAGTATAAAGCCGGCATGAATACCTACTTGTTGTGATCTTCACAATCGGGCTGACTGGCCCTCGTCCTAAAACTAAATAACGAAAACAGTCATATGAGTAAACCGTTAAAACACAGTCTGTATAGTCAGTTATTCTGTCATACAGGCGAGTATTACGATAAGATCGATCGGTAATCAATTGAGTAAGGTGGGTTGATAACCTAAAATCACATTTATTTATTCACAGAACGCATACAGTGCACTATCTGATACTTTCGTTTTCAATGGGCGCCCGATCACGCGTAAGCAGATAATATACCTCAAGACAGTAAGCTTAAAAACATAGTTCCTAATCGGTAAAATCACTAAATGGGTCCGCATAAGAAAACAGAAAAACTTTCCGGTCTGTGCATGCTTACTCATACGTGTACGCTATACGATCCGATCATTATATTTGAAATCAAGATCACTGCCACGCGCTAGGGGTGATCCGCTCAATATCACTAAGGTATGACACAATGAAAGTTTGTGAAAAGCCTATGACACTTATATATCTTAGAGACTTCACTTAAAAGAAACCAAAGCAAAATATTTAAACACCAATCATCTAATAATTCTTGTGAGGCTAAATGATAACTCAACGTGTTATTTACTTGTAGAAAATACACGAATAAAACATCTATTCACACACATTCAAGAGCTCTAATAGTCCAAGTGACTTGCATCGCAGAAAGCATGAAATTGAACTGGTAGAAGATATGTCCGTAGTAAATTGGTGATTGAAATTTAACCAATGTGAAACATTTGAATGATATATTTATAGACCTGAACTCCATCCCGGTTTTAGTGGGGTTTGTGTTACTCTAATTTTGCTTGTATACACGATATTGTGTGGATTGCTAATGTTGATGTCTCTTTTTGTTTTTGCCATGGTTGTCTGACTTTAGAATTAAAAATGTCCCCTTGGCATCTTCAAACATCCCCTTTTTATATCTTAGGCAGTCCCTGCAATGATGTTTATAATCCAGACAAGGACCAAAAGTGACAAACATACCGACTTTGCACGTTCACCTATGTTTCCTCAGCATTTGGCGAGGTGCTGAATTTTAGGTTAAGTGTTGCTATTAATAGCAGCAGTAAATCTGGCAGTGTATTCGGTCGACTTTTAATGTTATACTTTAAAGGTAAAAAACTTATCCCGACTGTTTACCGCAATAAATAAATCCTACAGAGTGACTCATAACGTGTTATCAATGAAACTCTCTCACTGTTATATGCATGAACCTTACGTTCGAAGGAGGCGAATCGAGAGACTAACAGCTGTAGACTGAGAATACCCGGATCTGATCAAGACTACAAGCCTACAGATGTCTGGCATATCAAGGAATAAAACAGAAGTATATCAGCGGCCTTGTAATTATAAGGCAGATAAGACAGGGTCTGGTAGTGTAGAATGCTGAATCCTATACAAAGATTCTGAAATAGTGTCACAAACCGAAGCAAATTACAGATAGGTAAATGCTGTAGGTATACTGTGAGCTGCAGGTATTCTACTCTAACTTGAGAAAAAAAAAGAAACTCTAACAGATCTAGCATCTTATAAAAATGATGAGAAAATAGAAAAAGGTGAATTGATACAAATTGGTCTTTTATCGAAATCAACGTTCTTCACAAAGGTTTCTATCAAAATATATATTTATTCCACCAAAAGTTTCTCTTCTCCCGCGAGTGTTCATATGCCGTATCTAGATAATTATACTCCTCCTATAGATATCATATTACCATCATAACCTACATAGCTTCTATCTAATATCCCTGACAATGAGTTCTCATAAAATGTTTTAGAAATGTAACCACAAAAATGAATCGATTTATTACTGCCAGGAGGTTAGATGATGCAATACAGTAAGAAATGAAGTAAAATACTATTATTTATATAGTAGATACAGATAGGATGAAATACTGAGATAAAAAAGGGGATAGGTGTATCCCTGACAGCATGCTGATATTCCAGTAGTAGAATGTGCCAAATATTGCTGAAAGGAATAAATAGATCAAGAATAAGGGCAAGGTCTAATGCAACAAGAAAAAGGGGGGAATACTGCTTGTGTGCATGCAGTGTGAAAATAAAAAGAAGAATTGCCAATGGTAGCTTAGGGATATTGGTAAAACAACAACACGCACTACTGCCTCAATGTTGGATAAAGGAACAGGGGCAGATATGATTAAGAGCTGATCAGATCCACAGCAAGGAAGAAACCCACAGTCGACAGAGGTAAATCGAAAATTGTGGAACCAAAAGAAATCAATGTAGGTATTACTAAGGATAGATTACGTGGTTAAACGAGAGAGGAAATTTGGATAAGTCGAAATAAAGGGAGCATGGATCTTAATAACGGTATCTTAATAGCAGAGTATATAGTTCACCAAGAAAGGTAACCAGGGGCAACTGGTTTAAGTAGGAATTGTGGAGCCATGAAAAGTAGTGTAGGTATCATTGAGAGCAGGTTAGGTAGCTCAAAGAGGAGGGGAACCAGGTACAACTAGAAAAAGTCGAATTTGCGGAACCATAGGAAGTAATTTATGTGTTACCAGGAGCAAATAAGGTGGGTAAGTAAAGAAGGGAACCAGACATAAAGAGAGGGGATGGTCTTAGTATCGTTCATATAGTAGAACAAGGAAGGAGTATATGTTGTCGATGTACTTACGTTACTTTGGCGTAGGTGCCAAACGGAAAAAGACAAAAACGAAGCTATATTTGGTACTATATCTACACAAGAAGAATAAGTTAGTAACAATCACTGACGATAATAAAAATTCGAAAAAAAACCAATACATTAGCAGTGCAGATGTTGCAGCAAAATGGACACTTGCAAATAAACGTAATGGTCATTGTCGATTTTTTTACTAGGAAAAGGCAAGGACCTAACCTTTCATCAGTAACCTGACTGAATTTTTTTTAACAATAATAATCGTTTTATTTGTTTAGACATATTCTCCTAGGTAAAAAATAACTTCACAGGGAAATTTGCATAATTTGACAGATTGCTGTTGTATCTATTTTGAATCTCAAAATAAAATTTAAACCAGAATTTAGAAATATTCTAACTATTCCTATAAAAAGGAATACTGGGGTTCGAATATTTATGACCGTTATGTTGTATAATTTCGTTAACCTTGCATATATCAGGAACGCTTGTACTGAAATTAGACCATGTGCCCTGTTATTTATAAGCGATGCTTCCAAATAGGAGAAGAATTGTATTCCTATGCTAATGCTCCTACAATCCTTCGGTTAAGCTGAAGATCTCAAGGATTTTACCAAAAGGCATTCAAAAATCAGATTGTAAAGTAAATGAACTTTCTAACTTTATGACTCTAAATCCTTAAATGGACACGTTATTTTAGTTTCGGAAAATGGAAAGCTTCACAAGGATAAGTCAGATAATCAAAACTCCAGAACTTACTGGATATAACCTCGCCACAGAGATTTGCATATCCACATACGATGCAACATCCCCTTCCTTATGGTAGTTGATACAAGTAGCCACATAACATTATTAAATACTTTATCAATGAAAATAAAAGTCAGCATATATTACCTTTCAGTACGAACTATTTTCTATTCAATCAATAGGCCATGCATTACTCAAATGTACCCTCCTTTTTGGATTTCGTTATATTTACCAAACATTACAACACACCAGTTTTCTTCTGACTATATTACATTTTAATACCAAAATATACGTCATTTATCCTGTCCTTATCACATATACTAATTATACATCATCACACATTATTCTTTCCTCCTCTTATACTTCATGACATTTACCAGACATCGCCTGTAGCATTATCATTCTATCTTGTACCAGACCTCACCACATCCCAGCTCCCCCTGTCTGCGTCACATTCACCTGTCATATACTCATTTGCTTCCCGACTTTGTCATATTCAACATACGTCACAAAACGTCATTTACTTTATGTTATCGTCATATTATGTGCATCCAAATCTATAATACAGTCGCAGAATGATGATTTGTATGTCACATGTATAGTAATGTCCTCGGACTTTTCATTACGGGTTATTAGTGCCGATTAATTAAGAGGTATATGGATGTTTCTCTCTCTGTTCATTTTCAGCCTGAACGTTAATTACGTGTTACAGTATGTACACTTACGTAGACAGTGAGTGGAGGACACTTAAGCGTGACAGACTACATCAGAATGTACCGTGTTCAACATTAATGTTTTGTCAGCCACTCCCGGGCTCTAATTCATACAAGCCATTTTGATGTTAATTTCTTTTTCCTGTGTAATGTCCGTCTGGACGAAATTATTTTCTAGACTTGACCTAGTTCGATACCACTAAATAACTCTTTTAATTAAGAAAATGTCTCGATGAAATACAATGAAAACTATGAAGTGATCTCATACAATTCCTTCTTCCTACTATGGTACTAAGTGTTACTGTGACAATATCATAATACTAAATTTCAAGTTTTCCGTTATTTTAACTGGATTGTTTCGTTGGATTTTAATGTAGTGTCTTAACAGTATTTCAGACATATCGTGGCGATAGCGTAATCAAAATTCAATATTTAGCTTAACATGTCTTAACTACTTAACATAGTATTAATGTTCTGATTCCTGAAGGAAAATCTGCTTACTGAATCAAAATCATATCATATTCAATGTCAGATAGCACTTATACCTAAAATCAATTTAAAGAGGTAATTCTCACCCAACCGGCTTATTAAGCTTCTGTGCAGAAGTGAAAATTCAATATTGCGTAGCAATTTCTGCCTATTTATTTCCACGTGTTGCTTGATTACAATAATATTTAGCAGCATTTACAAATTTAAACAATATTTTAGTAATTTGCTCGTCTTTGACTTGTTTCAGAACATAAATCTAGAGCGATGTGATTGAACTAGGTGTAACTAAGGCGAGGACTGCGGTACGTCCAAGGAACGTAATGATATTACTGACAATGAAGCGCCATCTGCATAGTCTTTCCTTAAGTGACGTCATAGAAATACAGCGTAAGTATTCATCGTTCATTGATGGTATCGAAAGTCTTCGTGTACAAACGCCTCAATGAAATTCTATCTTGGTACAATGTATAGAAGAAATCTGGATAAAGGCGGGAAATACTGATATGTGTTAATGATGGCAAATATTAACTTGATAACGTCGTCAAATGTTTTTGTATATATATATATTTTTTATACTTGACACTTTATATATCCTAAACACTAAATGTGCCAATTCTAGAGGCATCTTTTCCCAGTATAGAATAATGTAGAGTTGCAGTACACTGTCCTATATAAAATGATAGTAATTTTCAAACAGACATCAACTTCTTTGTGGATCATGTACCATATGTGGATGCTTTGACACATATACTACTGGTTTTAATGGAAAAAACAACACGTAGAACCGGATATACACAGACCACAACGTTCGAAGTATGATCACAAAACTTCCGGTATACAGATATTCTTCATGAAACGATTCAACTAGTGTACACAAAAACGACTGACCGCGAATTCAAAGTTACTCCAAACAGATGAAGGGTAAGAAAGGCTGGCTGTCAAAGATTAAAACCAAAACAAAGCGATGGATAGAATAAAATCAAAGTGGAGAGAATCCTAAGCAGATTGTGCTCAGATTGTATCGGTAGGACAAGACTACTAGTCACAAAAAGATGCTATCTATTGTCAGGGCTTTGAATTTTCGTGTTTATCTCTTTTATCTGTTTAAAGTCATCAAGGTGAGCACAAAAAGCTAACAACATTTGTGCTCGTAAAACAAACAGGTCCAACAAGGGTCATGGTGTATAATTACTCTGGAATCAAGGTCTTAAATTCTTGACCGTTAGCAATTAAACGTACCCGTACTAAGCAACGCATTAACGACAGATAGAGCTTAGTCTAAAACATTCACGTCTTGGTCGCTGGATGTGTAAGGCACGGCAGATTATCGTAGTATTTAATAGCAGGGGACGGTATGTCAGTACTTTTAAATTGAACACACGAAATTTATCAAGATAGTAGGGGTTCAAAAAGTAGTCAAGGTGTTAGTTTTCCGAGTGTTTTAAGGTTTGGCATGGCCCGAAGCTGAAGTGAAACCATATAGTTGTTTAACGGCGAACTACAAAATATTTTGCAATACATTGGCTATATCATTTTCTCAAGGGTCTAAGGCTCGTCGTTACTTATTAGTATTCTTTTACCTCTTGCAGATGGCTGGGATTCTCTGTCCATATAACAAATTTGTTTTACTGGTGTCAACATATTGTGTGTACTCCTGCCATGAAAACCGAATCTAAATAACTCCCGGAGAAGAAGTCTATTTTTATGTGACTGCGCCACGGAGTAGGAGTGAAATAGTCAAACAAATTTGTAGTATAAAGTACACCCGATGATAAGTTCAGAAAAGTCAAACTACAACATGCATTTGTTGACTGAATTGTAGAATGGATATTTGGCATGTCAATGTCATTTGAATGGGACAAAATTTAGTGTATATCTCTTGCAACTATTTCATTTTGTAACTCTGTTCTTAATTAAGACGAAAAATCGGCAAAATGACAACTTTTAGTTTATATTCAAATACTCATGAGGCTATATAGGTAAGAATATACATACAAATGTATTGAAGTCTACATTATTTGGTGCAAAATATATACTAACATTTTGCATTTGGATGAACCAGACCCATCATCCGGGGCAGTTCTAACTAGAGAGAGCGCGGAGATGCTGACGGGAGAGAACTATTCTAGCCCTTACGTAAGACCATGTTTATCTTTATATCCCTTGCGAAAATCTTTCCAATAAACCCGGTTGTTTCCATTCTGTGTCATACATCGTACAGGCGCGATTCATATCAGTTCAAAGTAATACAAGTTATATCAAAATATGTCTCCCTGTCTGGATTGATATCTTATGACTTCTATTGCTGAACAACTTTTCAAATGATTGTTCTAAATTAACAAGTTTTCACATCAATACGGTTCTCAATAAAGCTGTAGCGACGACGATATTTTCGTCCAGATTTCCATCAGATATTTATAAGCAACTTGAATCTGCCAATGAATATTAAAATTGGTTGTATGAATTATTTGATGCATACAAAGTAGTATGGTTACACACCTCGACAAATAAATGTTCAAGTTCATAGTCCGCTGTTTCGAGTGTTTCCCTACAAGGTGCTACCGTATGCAATGTATAAAGAATTAGCCATGAATAGAGAATAGGAACGTCACATAGTATGGGCTAGATGCCACATTTTAAATTACATAGAAAAGAGTTGCTTGTCCTCGGCGTTCAGCCTTCAGAAGAGACGTCAGATATAGAATATAACTGGGAAATAAGGCGTGCACAGTAATATGAAAACCGTACTGGAAAGCGAGAGAACGATTGCAATAGATCCTAATTAAATTGCAATACTGAATAAAAAGAGGACTAACAATATTGGGCCAGTGAACAGGAGAGATATAGGATTAAAGGCTACCTTAAAACCTGAGCATAAAATCAGTGGCCTCATTCTTAGTAAGCCGCGATTTATCATCGTCATATATTAAAATTTGACAGGACATTCGTTACAGAAAAAAATCAATGTAATTGCTCTAGTTTGTGAATAAAATGTATGTTAAAGATTCTGTCGAAAAAGACACGATTACAAAAGGTGATCCAGTGAACCAATGATACTCTGTACAGACGTCAAGTCTCCAGCTAGATTATGCAAAATACAACGCACAAAATAGAGTATCCATCATACCTTATATGAATGACTTTGTTTTTAGTTTCTTGTCTTTGTAATGAATATGCTTCGCTACAGAAAATCGTTGACATTACAGTTGTGGAGTTTAATGGCCATATTTCACTACACATACATTTCAGTAACCGTTACCAGAAGATATGTAAAATAGGACTTGAAAATTCCTTAGCACGATAACTGTTCGGACAGTCACACTTAGACCAGCAACCTGAACTCGCTGAGGTTGCAGTATACTACCTTCTGTGTTTGATTCATTCACTGGTCTCCAAATAAAATGCAGAGAAAAGGCCAATAACAATTTAATTTGCCTAATCTAATAAATTGATTGATAAAAAGAGTTATGTAAACATTAAACATTTAACTTGAATACGGGAGAAGTGCATTGTAAAGCCCAGTATAATGTGTTGATACTATGTCTGTGGTTTGTGATGCCTTACCTGCGTCAGGGTACTCCTGTTTGAATTGCTGTAATCTCTCCTCTGCTGATGTAACATTAATTAATTGATCCATTGTCCCATTATGTGCAATATCCTTAAATGTGTTGCGCGAATATACAGACTCACAAAAAGTTAAAAAAGCAAAAATCACCAGCACGAGAGCTCGGCCACGCAAAATGCACATGTTGTATGTTACATCTAGTGAAGTCATTACTTCCCAGCGTTACTCACACAATCAGGGTGCATTACATTTAGAATACTTGTCAATGATGCGGTGAATCATTTAAATGCATCAAAAAAGATATAATTTGAGGTCTACATTGAAATCTTACATCTACCCAAATACGAACATCCTTAGGAAGCATGGTACAAGAAGCATACGTAAAACTGGCGCCTCTATTTGACGGCATGAAATCCTGACTACCAATAAAATGCCTATAGTTTAACAGCTCATAAGGTCTGTTATACGAAGAGGGGCGTGGTCAAGACGTCACCGTGTCAATCAAATGATATAGGTAGGGATTGTCAATGAAACTTCGTCGCACGTTACTATACGATAAAGTTACAAGTTTCCAAGTTCGTTGTGTAAAACAAGGATACAATGGAACATTGTTACGTGTTTAAAATCCTGGATGAATAGTTGTTGATCTATAATGTGATTGGTGTAACCTGATTTGCCGGTGAAACGATCCGCCCTGGTTATAATCAAGTATCGAGGACAAATCAGAAGACACACGCGATCTTACCCCGGCCGGATAACGACCAGATATCTACCTGTGTCTCATGAATGAAATTCACCTGTAAACACTCGGTGCATGTGTATGTATGTGTGTAAAGGAGTAGGCTTTTTAAATTTATGTTAAAATGATGAGAGAAGTTAAATCATTTAGGATGATGAATGAATCAGACACAGTATAACTGTCAGAAGACGGCCAGATGAAACGCAAATTTAAACGCTGTTGATAAGCTCTGAAAATTTCAATATTCGTTCGTAGAGCTACGGAAATTTAAAAGTTCCATTGATTAATTTTAAAGTTAAGATATTTAAAGCACCGACGGTTTTAAGTAAGGAAATAAAACAGATTCGCGTCATTGTCATTTAACAAAACAACCAAAATAAAGGTGTTTTTATCTTTGATACGATGAATAATTGAAAATTCTATCAAAATATCCGAGTCTTTCAAACATAAAGAATCTTTAATTTAGGAGAGACTGGTCTTGTATTGAAAAGGATGAATTTTTGCAGATAATTGGTAGCTAGCAACATACCTACCCCTCTCCCCCTCTCTCTTCTGACACTCATTACACAATGAATGCATCTCCCTTCGATGTTACATTGCTCTCTGTCCCTGAATTAATCACATTCACTTAAAGCTTGATGAAATCATGAACACTAGCATTTTTGTGCTCCTGATTAGGCCCGTTAGATTTTTATTTTCTTTTAAAGATATGCATCTCTATTTATTTCGACGGATGCATACAATATTTTTACTGAGATAGTATACAATTAGATGTATCACACTTTTAAATCACTTCCGCTATCGACAAAACAGTTTTTATTGGTGGATAGTTGGTCGTTGTTGTGCTTACGTCAGCGATCTCAAGACCGGTCTTGTTAGGACTAAAAGGCAAAAACTGCGAGACTAATCCTACGCTGTAAGGCGTATGTTAATCAGTCGAAGCCCGCCACGAATTATGACATTATTGTTCTCAATTTCATCGTCATTAGTTCCAATAAATGCTACACTTTCATTGCACTTGACACAACAGCGACGGAGCGAACTTGGAATCCCGAGGCACCAAAGCAAGGGGTTGACTTGACTCCTTAAAGACACTTCACTCCACGCGAACACACGATAAAATAAAAAGAATAGGTCGAAATTCTATCTGACTTTTATAATTTCCTTTTCCGTATATATATACCAAATAATGTTGAAAGTTAAAGCTGTAGCTGCGGGGAAGAATTTTAACACCTACCTCTGCAACTACTAAGGTCTGGGATCGGGCTATATGCAAACGCCGAAATCAAACAAAGCTAATGACATAAAAAGTGCAGTGTGTAGGTCATCGGAAGGGCTTCGGGAATTTAACTTGAAGCCCTCCAAATACATGTATGTTGAATTCATGTAGCCGATGCAATCCCGTACCCGATCACTTGATGACAACATGTGTTTTTTCTTTACGCCACAGTTGACAATATTTCAATTTTATGTTAGCAGCCAGTGTTTAAAGGTGGAGGAGAGAACACGGTTACAAATGTACCCGGGGAAAGACCACCGGCCGTCCACAAGTAAAATGGAAAACTTTCTCACAACAATCAACTTATGTTCCAATGGGCTCAAACCCGCGCTGATTAGAGGTAAGAAACAGAGTGGTTCAAAGCACAATGCTCTAACCATTCGGCCACGGAGGACACTTTTGTTATACTTCAGAGATGTAGATATCATTTGCTGTTGCAGGGCTACACAAATGGTCTATGTTCGACAATTACGGCGGCGAGGTCTCTTTCACGTGTTGACAACTACTTTGACATGGAATTTAGTGTTACTGTACCATCTGAAGCACAGGAGACCGGCCGCGCCCACAGACCTCACGATCAGACGCGGAGTTATAACAGCTTGATAAGTTATATATGTTATGTAAATGCAGAAAATGAATAGCTACCCATGGTGGACGTAGGCGATATACCGGTGGTCATATTTGTATCAGAGGTTTCTCTTTCAAACTGGACGACAAGGCAATTATCGAGCAGGATGTAAAACAATACGAAAACAAACATAACCAAGTCAGCCCCTACATAAAAAAGAAAAAGTTTTTTTATTTCATACAGAATAAACACGAGATGCAGCCAAAGCCAGTTAGTCGGGGCACAGAATCAGGTACAGGATACCAAATAGAATAAAACAACAAGAGGCTTATCGGCAGCCATGTTGTTTTCGATGGAAAAAAGTGTTGACCTAGCTGAGTTGTTCCCGTCAATGCCATTACAATGCATGTTCATGAATGTTTATAAAACAAGTGTCAACCTAGTTTCTGAAGCTATTTTAAGAGTGAAATTCAAAAATCATGAACTTTCGCCCACAATACATATTTGGGTAATATCTGTTGAATGTTCACTGTGGCCTTACTCTGTATCAATTATACACTAGTGTTTCGTGTATTCTAGACGGTACATAGCCTGATGGATTTCGTCTCCGGTGTTAGATACTGTCGTCTTCAGATTTTAGTTTGATCTTAAGATCTTGAATTTACATCATATTTCACATGGAAGTCTAAACAGATTGTTATCCCTTTTAGATAAATAATGATAAAATTATTATCGCAAAAACATGTTTTTTGGTTTTATATGCTTTACTAGTTGATAAATAATTTAATTTTGCCAATCCCAGATCATCCATTTCGCACACATTTCAGTGACGGGTCTTTAATCCTTGACATTCGACTTCCGGTTTTATTGCGTCGGAAATTATTGCTGACAGAGATGCAAGAAAAGTGACGAAAAAAAAAGGATTCTATGTGACACTCGATTCTACGGAATGTGTTTTTTTTTTATTGGGGGACATACATTCACTTGTTTTGTAGTTGCATGGTCCATCATCAACACCAACTTAACGGCATTTGATGATTTTCTGACAATCAGTGTTAAAACTGTGCTACACAACATCAGATGCCTGCGTGACACTGATCGAGGAATTTTGACAGCTGACACTTTGTCCCGGTACATAACACAAACGGTGTGTTGTACATGAATTGATTCGGGTTTGGAATTCGGGTTGAACTTTAACCCTCGACATTAAAACATTTGTACATTCCAACATGTACAAGAGTGTTTAATCCACGTTTTAATACAAATAAATGTAAAACAAACAACCGGTGTTTAGGTCATTCCTACGGATGTCATTGGCTGCCAGAGTTTAGAAGTCAACTAAACTATTTAATGAGGAAATGACAAATGCTCAAAATTTAGAGAATAAGAGAAGTAAACCTATCTAGTAAGCAGGATTGCATAGGTTGTATTGTTGCTTGAAGTTCCATTCAAGAAACCTTGCGCCTATATGGAGATGGCACCGTGTGCCAATGAGGCGCGAAAAATGTTGTCTATGCTCGGCACTTACGTAATAAGCATAAAGTAGGAAGGGTTCTTTAACGCGTCGACAGGTACTGCGACGGGACCTCCGTTTTTACTGTCTTATCAGAAAGACAAGGACAGTCAACCAGCGAGGCTCGGATTTGAAACTATGACCAGAAGGCAAATAAACTTACCACTATGCCTCTGCTGCTCCGGTGAGTAGGAATGTGGCTTCATGGTTGTTAAGACATGGAATTGAATCATTTCATGCCACAACAGTCCTGGTGGAAGAGTACAACTGACCTCCGTCCAAATCAAGTTTAATTCTATTGCAGATACATTGAGGCATTAGAACCTAGAACCTCCAATTGAAAGTGAAAGGACGGCAGCCCTATCTTAAATCTACATATCATGCCTAGGCGATATAGATGTCCACTGGTCCGTGTGAAGAGAAAAACAAAACAAAACGAAAACAAACTTTCCTAAACTGACTCAAAGGTACAATGTCGAGGCAAGCAGAAAAAAGGTTTGTACTAAACGCGGCCTAAATTGAGTAGACAGAAAAGACTGAATGTAGGAACAGTTTGCCAGAAATATAACGGGGTGTACCGAAATGACCGTATTACAGAAACTGACGTAGCATACTAAAACGGTCTAATATCAATAGATATAAAGGATGACAGGGTGGACAGAAAACGCTCTTATTAAAGAATAATTAAAGCGGTTAAAAAAAAAACAAAAAAACAAAAAACAAAAAAAAACAAAAAAACAAAAAACAAAAACAAAACCAAACCCCCAACACCCCCCCCCCCCCCCCCCCCCCAAAAAAAAACCCGGAAGCCACAGAAGTCGGATTCAAGTTTACCGGGTATACCAAATCGGTCTCACGACAGAGAAAAACAACAACAACAATAACAACAAAAAAGAAAACAACAAAATAAAAAAAAGAAAACAACAAAAAAAACCGGGATGTACTGAAAATGACCCCATTACAGAAAGAATTGGTTACACTTAAAATTGCATAGTAGAAGATGGATGACGGAATTACAGTATAATACCTTATTACTGAAAAAGTAAGGGTATAAAAACTGTTTTACACAGTAGACGGGAAAGATCGCTTAATATATTAAAGCCACCTTCACACACACACAAAAATTGACGGAGTATACCAATACGTCCAAACCGCAGTGGGCAGAGAAGATGGAGGGTCTTACCAAAACGGTCTCATCTTATGGTGTACTCCGAGTCAAGCAGGAGCTTAAGGGGAGACATAATCGTATGTCAGTAGGTTATATGTCAAAAAGAAAATATTGTATAAAAAAAATCGTAAAAGCCATCTTGATCCACCCATAGGACTGTTTACAGAACAATCGGTGCACACAGAGGTAGCGAGGAATACAAGGTGAAGGAACAGATAGAATAACTGCAGTTCAATACAAATCGCCGAAAATTAAATTAATTATACTATTCACAGGGTAAAAATAAAATGTAAAGAACCTCGTGTGCCTTGCCATTATCAGAAATATGAAAACATGGTACAAGCCTGGTACATGAACCTGGGATTATCATAATATATAGCACCGGAATCTATTGTCACTCCATTTATTAAGCTAGTGTTCGGGGTTAAGAAGGGCATGTCACCACAAACATTCTGTTTTTCACACAAAAAATGTCATCAAAATTGGTACAGTGTTGTAAATTTATTAAATTCACGAATACGTCCCTCTAGGCATTATCTTGTTGAAAAACATGAAAGTAAAATTGGATTACGCAATCTAGAATCTTTAGAAGTCTTTTTATGAGCAAATTTTTTTCTTTCCGTATTCATTTACTGTTGGGAAAGGTGACATTGATATTTAAAATACCCCTCTACATTTAGTACGGGGATTAGGATAGAATAAACCTAACGATGCTGCAATTGTTCTCTGTAACGTGGATTTTGATCCGTCAAATACCACGAGATGTACAGAGAAATGCGAAAGTGTTTACACGAGTTATATCCCTTTGTCGCTTACATTTCCAATAGTCTTTAAATCACTTAATTTTAACTTAATTATGTAGCATTAAATGTGCTTATTTGATCTTTTAAACTACTTCTTTTTTTCCTTCAGAAAATAGTGGAATTGGAGAAAGTACCTATTTCTGATGAGTGTAAAGACTTTTAAAGTAATCACTTCAGCACTCAAACATGATTCAATCTAAAAGAAGGGTAATGTCTGGTCAAATAACACTGAATGTAGGAGGTAGTTTTCTGCCCGTCATGGTATAGTAGTGTTTTGTTGTGGATTCATCCCTCGATATATTTATCTTTGGGGAAATTCTCTTTTGGTAGTTGGGATGTGACAATGATCATAGAAATTTAATGTATAAGGAATTTGACTCCGTTAACTGTAAATGTGATACAATTATAGGTTATTGACTGAATATGGAGGTATAAGCCCGCCCGAGTTCTACACAGTAAATAGGACCGTGCTTGTGAGGTCCTATTTACTGTGTAGACCAAGGGCGGGCTTATTCCTCCATATTCAGTCTATAACCTTTTTATTACACCTTCAAATATCTATTATCAGTTTCTTCCTTGCAAAATTGATTAGTTCACAAACTAAAAGTGAAAGGAAAACAGCAGAGTAAGCGTAGATGTCCGTCGTATTGGTTTACACGAATGACGTCATAATGGCGTCAGCGGGCATTTATGGCTCTATGAATGCCCGGGGACTATATATAGATAATGAAGAAAACGAAATCAAAAGGTGTAATAATCATGCATTCAGTCTACTAGGTGGATCATGGCTGTAAAGCCGACAAGCATCTAGTCAGCGTAAGAGATATGGGCCTCAGTGCTGTTTGGTGTGATCTCTGTATACCACACTCCACAGTCCTGGAGTCTAAGGGCGCAGTCCAGTATTCGTTGTTGTTGTTGCTGTATTGTTGTTTAACATCCCACTCAAGAATATTTCACTCATATGGAGACGTCACCGTGTGTCGGTTAAGGGCGACCGATTTTGTCTATGCTCGGCACTGCTGTCCGTAGATCAGGGAGGGTTCTTTAATGTACCAGCACCTACTGTGACACGGGACCTCGATTTTTACTGTCTCATCCGAAAGACAGGGACGGCCAACCGCGGAGTGGCGACTGCGGGAATCGAACCCCGGAGCCCTCGGCTTAGCATGTACTGTAACGACATACTCGCTGCTTAAACAGAAACGAAAGGAAACGAGATGACGATCTAAGCACAGGACCGCGTAGGCAACAATTATAATTGGTACATACTGATGCTGGATTGCTCATAGTAATTAGCAATGTAATATTAATAATTCACAAACAAATACGTGTGTTGACACCTGTAATAGCCTGTCGAAGCCTTTCACGTGTAGTCGGTAAACATGCATTACTCACCGTTAAAGTGGAATTTAATTATTCAAGAAACTTGTCGAGTTCATAAAACAAGAGCAAGTGTTTCAGCGATGAAGGGTCTATTTATCCTTCTCTTGTGTTGTTTTATCGAGTACATCGACAAAACATCCACTGACGTCATGCTTGAAATTGAAACTGGCGAACATGCGTCATGTTTTAATTAATAAATGCCAAAGACAACTTTGCACCTCTGCTCAGTTGTGGGGTTTTATAAAAGATGTCTAAGGAGTCCCTGTCTCGATGCATCGAGAATTATCAGGAATCACACGTTATACAGCCATAAACTTACGACAAAACATTGTTACAAAATTCAAAACCTTCGATCTTAGCTAGGGATATATATCTGGGTACGGTACTAGAAAATTCGTTAGTTCATTGATTGCAAAGTTCATTGCACATGTAACCAGTTAACAGATATTTCTAAGGAAGTACGTTATCATCGTGACAATGTTTTTCACTACGTGAACATTTGTATGTAGAGTCATAGGATACTACTTTTTAATGACTCTGTTGTATTGCCTTCTCCTTTTGATAACCACGAGTCAGTTCCTATGTTGCTTTTCTTGGATCCGTCCATATTCTGAATTCTGCAAGGTTTTGATTACACTTCGGCTCTCCTCAGTTCTCCCTATAGACTGCATTTTTGGTTATAGAACAATAATAAATGAGTAAATGAGCGTAGTTTGCGGAGATCAAAGTACAGTTAGACGATTATAACATTTTAGAGATCTTCAGTGTGACAGAAAGTTTGGAAGATATATATTCTGGTGCATATGCTTCACCCAAAGTCTTTTCTTTCTACTGAAATGGAGTTTTTAAAAACTATGAATAGTCTTAAAAAATAAACCAAAATGTAAACACAACTCTACAGTGTGTCCTAATTAAGCAACTTCAAGTTATTTTTGAAATCGAAGGGTATAGACCACTTCTGAATAGTTGAGTTTCATTGATGTGAGTTCCATAGTGATTTTATACAATTTTCTGGCCTTTGATTGAGATACGCAGTGTCTCATGCTGGAGTTGATTAGCAGTGTCTCATGCTGGAGTTTTACCTATCTAACTTTATAAAGGAATGTCCAGTGCTGAAATGAACATCCTTACATCCTACATCGGCCATACATACGCTCCATTGGCTATACTGAGAGCGCACTGTAATAATGAAGTGTTGCAAATGATAAGAATTACTCTGTCGTTCGGATGAGAGAGTCAATACCGAGGTCCCGTATCACAGCAGATCTCGGCACTGCTCACTGAGGTTCCGGGCATAAGTCATACATATGTAGTCCTTACTGGCATATAAGTGATAAATTCTTGAGCGAAATAAGCAAGAATATAACCGACTGACCCATTTTTTATTTGTTTGCGCCATAACGTATCACTTTGGGGTGACAAATGTGCAAAATCCCCATGAAGGATGTGTCCTGTGACAAACTTAAGTGACGTCACTTCCTGCATTGAAGTTTTGTACAGGAAACAACCTGCCAATCATGAGACTTTATTCCAACAAACAGCGAAGATTTTTGCAATTCTGATTTCAACATTGTCAAATTAGAACTGTGATATTTTGTTGATTAAATCTTGAATTACAATCCCAGATTTTCAGAGGCAACTTTATAAGTGAACACGGTCGTAGATTTGTGCAAATTCTGTACATGTGTATTACCAGTCATGGAAAATAATTCTGATATCTCCACAAATGTTATGTTAATTTATAATTCTTAAAGAATAATCACTCATACATGTAATATCACGGACTTGTACATCAGCAATTATTTTGATAATTCAGTGTGATTTAGATGATATAGGATTGCCATGGCAACGGAGATTGATGAGTTAATTATCATGGCGAAATGAGGACGAAGATATGATCTATCTTCTGTGTATGCGAACGCATTAATTTGGATATCTTTAAATGTCAAATCAAGTTTTAGGTATGAAAAAGGTCAAATAAACCAAGAAAGTATTCCATTCATTAGAATACACAGTAGACTGATTTACTCCAGAAAATGAGGTTTGTTTATGACTGACAAGGAGCCTTGCTTACAATAAAGTCTTAAGTTTATAAGATGTCACGGGGTTGTGGACAGCATTAACCAGGTGGCGTCTGGGACTTGTAACAGAACAGGTGTGTTATATACAAACACTTCATGCTCAGCCTTTTACACTTTATTAGTTGTAGGAAGTTTGACAATAAGATCCTAGCGGCGTAACAAGGGCATTTGTCCTCGTATCTGCAGCCATAATACCGTATCTGTGTGTATCTCTGGCAGACGTGTTAGATTCTAACTAGGTCACTATATAAATGACAACATAGCTTCTTATACAACACCTAGATTCCGTATTGGGTAAACCACAATCGTACGTGCCAGGTGATCGGGGTTCAATGTAAGCTATAAGTTACACACACAATAAGCATTTACCTGCTTAGTCGTTCGCTCTAATAGCATGTGTATCGGAAATAAGGAGAGCTGTGTATGAATTTTAATATCACAGACCTGTTTTGTGGGAGTTGCTGGCAGTGCATGGTTTTAAAAGATAACAGTTTGTAACTTGATAAGATTATTAAGGAGAAACATTGATGACGAATGTCCTATGTGGTAAATTTACATAATTGCAAAAGTAAGTGTACCGGCTGCTAACTTTAGGATAAATATTTGCGCATTATGGAAATGTACAGCCAAATCTATGTATCCTACTACGTAAGATACTTCTTAATATTGAACGTCACACAAGTTCAATGACCTTGACCTACATAGCGACAGTGTACAATTTGGTTATGTAATGTATATTAAGGATGTGCTGGAAGGTCGGGTCATGGTCACCCCCATAAGTAGTAAAAAGTAGATATAGGACATGGTTAAAACATACATAGACATTAACAAGAATGTTCATTGGTATAGTTGCGTCAACATTACTCTAAGCTAAATCCAATCCTTCTTAACCTCGTTTTGATATGAAGCGGGGAGAAGGATTTTATAGAACTTCACTCAGGTCGCGATCTCATGACACGATGTGATGATCTTTCCGCAGTAATATGGCTGTTCACCTAATGCCATGATACAATTGACCATGTGGCATCGAGTGACATTGTTTTTTTGTAAAAGGTCCTATCCAAACTACACTTAACTTCCGGTTGCCAGACGTACCACTGGGGTTTGTTTTGGCCTGGGCTTGGACGCGGTCATTAAAGATAAATGCTTTACTAAACCACATTATGGCTTTCCACGTCATTTGAAATAAATATCGAGGTCTTGTTTCACAGTAAATGTCAGCATGTCAAAAACCCTTACTGCTCAGATGGCCATAAGTGCCGGGCACAGGATAAGTATGTGGCCCTTCACCGGAAACGGTGACGCCTTCAAATATATGAACAATTTATGAGTGGGACGTAAACAGTGATATAACAACCAACCAGCCAAGGCCCAATTAAAATATACCGAATGACCAACACACGCTTATTGTTATTAACTGTTAATGCATACACATACATACACATAAACACAGACACAAACACGTGTACTTATATGGACACGCACGTGCACCCATAAATAAACCTGCTGAATACTGATGCTGTTGCGGTTTCTAAACCGCTTACACAGATATTTGATAACAAGCATAAGTTCTGTTATTATTATATATATTGTGTATTGATCGTAGGAATTACTTTGTAGATATCTTTCTAGTCAGACAATTTCTGAAATGTATGAATCTTGTTCCATTAATTTGGATTATTCTAATCATGAAACATCGGCAATCGGTTTTAAAGTTAAATGAGGATTTAAATTGAAAATATGATTAATGACAAATTATCGTTTACTAGCACTGTATATTGCGGTTCTGGCCGTGGGCAGCAAATACTCATTGTCTGCATTATTTGGAATATGTTGTATGTATTACACAACTGACATATATTAATGCATACTAACAGTAAAAGTCAAGCAAAGTATACCGCGTCCGAGAAAGTGTATCTACAGTCTCTGCTACACATCCTGCCCGTGACTTTCAATATATAATGATTCAAATGTTCAAATTTTGGATTTGGGTCAAAAACCGGTTCACGTGACCATGAATACACGTGATCATAAAACAGAACTGCATACGATTAAAAATAAATGTGTATCTTCACTTTTGCATACAAAGGTTTTACAGAGGCGTCAGTGCGAATACACGCAAACTACTCCGTCTTTGTAGACTATGCTTACTATTCATTCTAATCAGATCATAGATAATTGAACATTGAAACTCTTTTGGTGACTCTAAGGTTCTCCAGAAATGTCGGAACAGCATTGTCCTTAACTTAAGTTGGGGTCATTCCTGTTGCAATACAAACACAAAACACAAATCTAGAGAGAATAAAGTTAATATCACCATTTCAAGATTAAAGTGTTTTCCTATTATATTGGTGGAATAGATCTGGTATAGTAATCAATTCATTTTCTTGCTATTAACCCGGAATAAATTGATCATTTTCATTTATGTGGTACACGTTTGTTGCTAAGGAACGCCATGTATTAAAGGAGAATAACTCTAATAGTAGCAAACAGTAAATAGTAGTCGAGCAGCTTTGGATATGGTATACTGATAAGACAGGAAGTGCTGAATAAATGAAGACCTCCAAACAAGCTGTTCTTGCTATTATAATACGAAAAACCAAAGCCGGAGAAAATAAAATCCGTGTATACTGGAGAAAACTCTTTGAATAATAAATAGTTTCGAATTCATATGAAAAAATTCATCACTGACATCATTCATGCAAAACTTTTATGCTGTATTTTCCAACGTATAAACGTTTAAAGTAAACATCCAGATCGATTTGAAGGACCTTAGTAAGCACTATTTTGGTCATTGTATATCTGATGCAGTTCTGTAACAATATAAAAACCACTCACAACCATTTATAAATACATTGTGGCATCAGCAATACTGTTTATCATGAGCAGTGTTAAGACCTTTATGCTATTTTATGGTGCATACAGGGGTATTTAAAAATTTTAAGATTTTGATCCTGGTTTATTGCACCACAAGAAAATCCGTTACTTCTAAATAGTATCCTTAAAATGTACATTTTCCTTGAAATACTTCAAATTGAACCTCTTTGACACTGCCGTGTATTGATTATGCGAGTACAGTATGTTGAGTCATATGAACAATCGAGACAGTGAGATGAGAGCAGAGACTTTAAAATGGATAAAGTGGGGATAAGGAACGTTATCGGAGCACTTGATTAAGTAAAGTGGGTACGTACAGGGTTAAGTTGGATGTCACAGTTTGATAATATGATCCTGAAGACATGGCAGTCTCGAGATGATATTAAGGTGCAGTTTTATTGGTGCTTACGGGAATCTTAGCGCTTGACATGCTTTTTCAACAAACCATTGTCTATTCCCTTTAAAAACAGCACTCGCTCAAACGGAAATACAAACTTGTTAAGGAGATGTTCTGTAAATACAACGGAATCATGCAACACGCACAAAGAATATCTTTTTCTCCTCTGTGAAGTACGATCAAAATAAGAGCTTATTTATACTAAAAAATGAGTATTTAATCACAAGTTTTCAAATTCAAAATATATATCTGAAATTGAAACTTTCGAGTACAGTGTAGGTCAAGACATTGATTATTTGATGCAACTTTATGACATTTTCTATACCGAGAGTTTCCTGTAATTTTGAATTAGTCAGATACATTAATGAAGTAATGCACAGTAATTGTCAACCGGTGTAATTAAATATACTATTCTAAAGTATTGATTGTTGCTGTGGACCTGTTAAAGTGTTAAATAAGCATTATAAACCAAAATTTTAAGAGAGAACAGAACCACACATACACAATTGCCGAAATGAGCAGAAGAAGAAGAAGAAGAAGAAGAAGAAGAAGAAAGAGAACAAAACAAAACCAGACAGTCAACAATTCATGAGTTACCTGAAGGAAGCATGTTGTTCTAACCTTAGAACAGAAGCCAAGAACCCTGGTAGAATATTTCTTTGTTATAGTTTAAAATGATAAAAACCACGGGTAGAGGCCGAACTTGCAGGAAACATATTGCCCTCACATCCTGACAGACAAGATTTGTGTCTATGTTATAATAGGACAGAAGTAGCGGACAGATGCATATGCAGAAACATATAGGAATCATATTGTTCATACATACTACAGAAGTTCCCTGATAGAACCATTGTCAATTTTATAGAGAATTCGGTTACGGGCAAAGGCGGAACTGAACTTGGAAGAAGTAAAGATGCCTGAGGTGACCACTTAGAACCTGGATGGACCAATTCTTTATCAATGCTGTAGATGTATTCTGATTATATGAAGCATACTGTCCTTACATAACAACAGAGACCACTGCTGAATACTTGGGTAGAACATTTGTTATAGAGGTGTTCTGACTCGAGGAATCAATAGTACTTGAATAAATACAGAAGCCCCTGATCACCACTGTGTACTGGGATAGACCGATTCTTTGTCATTGTGAAAGAGGTGTTCTGATTTTCGCTTAATCACCCAAAATGAAAAAAGGAAAGTGTACCCAAAGGCATAGTACATATCTGCTGAATGTTAAATCTCTGTGAACTACTTTTAAAATGAATTTTCTGTCGCAGGATAAAAATCCATTGACTTAATGTCAAAAAGAAAATGATGTTTAGCTTACAGTAAACCAGCTTATGGGTCTTGATATTTATTGTAGATGGTATAATTAATAATCTGTATCAGGTAAATGACTACGAATGATTCACATCCGGTGCTAGAGTGCTCCCTGAAGTTCTTCAGGTATATCAGTCTAACGCCCAGGAATGTTTCCGCTAAATGGTTTAAATATTCATTCATTTGTATACCCGGATATATTGAAATCGGACTCAATAAAGTTGAAAAACCTTTTAATTTGAAGTTTGTTTTTTTTTAGAAATTTTGAGTTAAAATAGAAATAAAGTAATTTAGTCGAGAAATTAATATCAATTCAAGTTAAGTCGAATTTCAATATATCAGAGAAGTGTTGTCTACAAGTGGGATCCACTGCAAATACTTAACAAACAACAAAACTGGAACTGGACCTACTAGTACAACTTCTACTAAAAGCATTGCTATGATTATAGAGAAACACATATTTTTGTACATTTAAAATGATTGCATAGATTGTTTCATCGAAAGCTATAGACACTTTAGAAAGAGAAGGTTCTCAATGTTCACGTTAGAAATGCTTCAGATTAAGGACCCAGTTGGACAATGCATTGTTAAATTAATTTATAGTTAGCCACTGACAATAGGTTAACATTTTTTGCTTGTTATTTGCTAACTATATGGATTAAAGGTATTGCAAAATTGTTTGAATAGTTCATTATGAGTTAACTAATACAATTTTTATTTTAGAGTTACCACAACTAAAGTTTTAACCATCAGGACCCAGTTGCACATTGCATTGTTAAATAAACTTGTAGTTAGCCATAAACTAGAAGTCAAAATTCTAGCTTGTAATTTGCAAACTATATGTGATTTAACGCTGTTGCAAGGTTGTTTGGCTAGTTACATACGAATTTATTAATAAAATTTCTATTTTATCACAACCACAAACTTAACCATCGATAAGTTCATAGTTAAATTTAACTACGAGTTAAACTATTGTGCAACTGGGTCCTGTAAGTTCATAGTTGAATTTAACTACGGATTGAACAATTGTGCAACTGGGTCCAGAAGAATTGTTGCAACAATTAACACGGATAAAGAATTACATGTACATATGTACTCACAAATTTGCTATAACACTGGGGGAAATTCTTAATGAATGTGTCGGGTCGCTAAAGCAATGCATAGTCCGTTTCTATGTTATCCAAATTAACCAAAGTTATTTTAATTATTCTTGCACTTTGATATGTTAGTATTGATATGGTTATGCGCTGCTTTGAAGGGTGTCCTCGATCGTTCACACAGGACACATCGTTCTATTAAACTTATCATTAACAAGTACATATAACTCGCTGACATTTGACGACAATAGCTCTTAAGATGTCCCACTTCAACCAAGGGTACTTCATACTGGCATGATGGAATATCAGAGTGGCATACGTGTATCTGACATAGATACACATATTGTCCTGTGTACTTTATACAAACGTGATATAGCACTGATATATTAGTGTGGCACACGTGTGTATGACAAAGATACACATATTGTCCTGTGTACTTTATACAGACGTGATATAGCACTGGTATATTAGAGTAACATACATGAATATGACAAAGATACACATATTGTCCTGTGTACTTTATACAGACGAAATATAGCACTGGTATATTAGTGTGGCACACGTGTGTATGACATAGATACACATATTGTCCTGTGTACTTTATACAGACGTGATATAACACTGGTATATTAGAGTAACATACATCAATATGACAGATACACATATTGTCTTACGTACTTTACACAAACGTGATATAGCACTAGTATATTAGAGAAACATACCTGTATATGACAGATACACATATTGTCCTTTGTACTCTATACAGACGTGATATATCACTGGTATATTAGAGTAACATACATGAATATGACAAAGATACACATATTGTCCTATGTACTTTATACAGACGTGATATAGCACTGGTATATTAGAGAAGCATACATGTTCATGGCAAAGATACACATATTGTCCCATGCACTTTATACAGACGTGATATAGCACTGGTATATTAGAGTAGCATACATGTATATGGCAAAGATACACATATTGTCCCATGCACTTTATACAGACGTGATAAAGCACTGTTATATTAGAGTAACATACATGTATATGACATAGATACACATATTGTCCTGTGTACTTTATACAGACGTGATAAAGCACTGGTATATTAGAGTAACATACATAAATATGACAAAGATACACATATTGTCCTATGTACTTTACACAAACGTGATATAACACTTGTTTATAAGAGTAGCATACATGAATATGACAAAGATACACATATTGTCCTATGTACTTCACAGTGACGTGATATAGCACTGGTATATAAGAATAACATAGGTGTGTATAGCATAGATACACATATTGTCCTGTGTACTTCACTCTGACTTGATATATAACACTGGAATATTAGTGTGGTACACTTGTGTATGACATAGATACACATATTGTCCTGTGTACTTCACACTGACGTGATATAACACTGGTATATGAGAGTGACACACTAGTGTATAGCATAGATACACATATTGTCCTGTGTACTTCACACTGACGTTATATAACACAGGTATATTAATGTGACACACTTGTGTATGACATAGATACACATATTGTCCTGTGTACTTCACACTGACGTGATATATACCACTGGTATATTAGTGTGGTACACGTGTGTATGACATATATACACATATTGTCCTGTGTACTTTATACTGACGTAATATAACACTGGTATATGAGAGTGACACACTAGTGTATAGCATAGATACACATATTGTCCTGTGTACTTCACACTAACGTGATATATAACACAGGTATATTAATGTGGCTCACTTGTGTATGACATAGATACACATATTGCCCTGTGTACTTCACTCTGACGTGATATATAACACTGGTATATTAGTGTGGTACACGTGTTTATGACATATATACACATATTGTCCTGTGTACTTCACACTGACGTGATATATAACACAGGTATATTAATGTGGCACAATTGTGTATGACATATATACACATATTGTCCTGTGTACTTCACACTGACGTGATATAACACAGGTATATTAATGTGGCACACGTGTGTATGACATATTTACACATATTGTCCTGTGTACTTTATACTGACGTAATATAACACTGGTATATGAGAGTGACACACTAGTGTATAGCATAGATACACATATTGTCCTGTGCACTTCAGACTGACGTGATATAACACAGGTATATTAATTTGGCACACTTGTGTATGACATAGATACACATATTGTCCTGTGTACTTCCCACTGACGTGATATATACCACTGGTATATTAGTGTGGTACACGTGTGTATGACATATATACACATATTGTCCTGTGTACTTTATACTGACGTAATATAACACTGGTATATCAGAGTGGCACACGTGTGTATGACATATATACACATATTGTCCTGTGTACTTCACACTGACGTGATATAACACAGGTATATTAATGTGGCACACTTGTGTATGACATAGATACACATATTGTCCTGTGTACTTTATACTGACGTAATATAGCACTGGTATATGAGAGTGACACACTAGTGTATAGCATAGATACACATATTGTCCTGTGTACTTCACACTGACGTGATATATACCACTGGTATATTAGTGTGGTACACGTGTGTATGACATATATACACATATTGTCCTGTGTACTTTATACTGACGTAATATAACACTGGCTTATAAGAGTGACATACGTGTGTATAGCATAGATACACATATTGTCTGTGTAATTTATCCTGACGTGATATAACACTGGTATATCAGTGTGACACACGTCTGTATGACATATATACACATATTGTCCTGTGAACACCATACTGAGGTTTATATTGCACTGGTATAGTAGAGTGGCATACGTGTGTATAGCATACATATTATATACATAAGTACATACATGCGTATATACTATATACAAAGGTTTTGCCTCGGTATTTTCGGTTTCGATTTTTTAGATTTTTTAATGCCCCTTTGTATCTTCAATCACTCCGTAATTATCATCTAAAATTCCATTATTTGGTTAGAAGTAAGAAAGTTTTTTTTCCAAGTTGGTTGAAATTCAAAGGTCGGAGTGCTTACGAACGTACATCGATTTTGCATGAGATGTTATCAGTTACTAGTGAAAGACCACAGTAAAATATAGCAACTATATTTGATTGAGAAATCCTTACTTTTCATTTCTAAAAAGTAACAAATCGCTCCATATAAGTTATGAGGTAATGCTTGTTTTTTTTTTAAATCTAGTCATGTTATTGGTGGTTAAGGTCCTTTCAATATGATTTCACTTTATATTAAGCTGATACAGACATATCTAATGAGGCAAAATGAGTTCTTTTATGCATCGAGCCATCTATAACTTGACACGGGACATCGGTTTTTGCGAGGGGACTCGAACCCTGATCCTCCCGACGTAAGACTGAACACTCCAAGGAACCATGAGGACTATGTTTAATGCATGCTTTCTAAGACCTCTGATTGGAGTTGACGGGCTGCCCTGTTTACGTTATCTTATTTTCCCCGAGTTCGGGGTGTTAAGTTCTATACCTACATATCATTAATTCTCCATTCACGGGTTTATGTGACAAGCTGATATGGTAAGTGTATTTACATCTAACAATTAAGAGACATCTGCCATTCACAGCCAAGTAAACAATTATCGTGACCTCTAGTTCTATACTTAGGCCAAGCTTACAAATTATCCGGATAATGGTCTAACACACACAAATACCTACCTACCTAACTATCTCCCTACCTACTTAACTATCTACCTACGTATCTACATACCTACGTGCATTGCACATTTCTCGTTTTGAGCCGCCGTAGAACTTGGCTTAAGATTGCGATGCCTACGGTTCAAATCTCAGCGGTAGCGCGAACAGATCCTAGCTAGAATTTCTATTCAACCTGGCATCAACAAAGCAAAAACAACAATAACAATAATAAAAACAGCAACAACAACCTCACCTTTAGAATCAGAGCTAACGGTGGCTTAAGCTTTGCTAAGCGTTTTCTTGGACGGTAATTGTTCGGTATGTATCAATTGCATTTTAACACTATCTGATATTTGCATTGCATTGTATTCGGGTCGTCAATATCTTTGGTATTTTATAATGACTTGTCAGAAGATTTGTGTGTTATGTCGGCCACTCAAATCATGTACCGAATATATAGATGTGAGAAAAGAACATTACCTAGAGAGCCCAAAGACGTCATAAGTATTCTCGAGGCTAGGGAGGGGTGTGAGGAGTTTTACGACCTGAGTCTTACGTTGACTTCAACAAAAGCATTCCACCATCCAAAGTGTTTATAGAAGACATACACCCCATATTATCCCATCGTTAAACTACTATCAAAATCATCGACCCATTCCCTCAATCATGTGCGACACGCTATAGGCAAATGTTAACATGTTATTTGTTTCTGTGTCATAACATATACTGGGAGTGAAATTATGTCTTCATTATATTATCATAGACATAGAACATTTCATACATGATAATAAACAGATGATGATGATGATGAAGAAGAAGAAGAAGAAGAAGAAGAAGAAGAAGAAGAAGAAGAAGAAGAAGAAGAAGATGATGATAACGACGACGACGACGACGACGATGATGATGATTGGGCCGCTATGCCGGGTGAATGGCGTGTTCGACTTTGAATCGAAGGGTCTGGAATTTGGGAATCCGTGCAGCCAAACGTTGCGGTTGGCCGTCCCTGTCTTTCGGATGATACATTAAAAACCGAGGTCCCGTGTCACAGTAGGTGTTGGCACGTTAAAGAACCCTCCCTGCCCTTCACCAGCACACGGTGACGTCTCCATATGAATGAAATATTCTTGAGTGTGACATTAAGCAACAATACAACAACAATGTTATTGTTATAATTATTTTTATCATCACAATCATCATCGTGATCATCATCGTGATCATCATCACCATCATCATCATCATCATCATTTTTATTATTATTATTATTATTTCTCTTATTATTATTATTATTATTATTAGTATTAGTATTATTATTATTATTATTACCATTTTATTATTATTGTTATTATTATTATAATTATTATTATTATTATTATTATTGTTATTATTATTATTATTATTATTATTATCATTCTTATTCTTCTTCTTCTTCTTCTTATTATTATTATTATTATTATTATTATTATTATCATTAAAACCGTCTTCAGAGGAAATTTTACTCTTTTATAATTCTTACTATAATTGTTATAATTATCATCATTACTTATAGCAGAAATGCTAATAAACTTGAGAATGGAAACACCATAAAAGGAAAACAAAATATCTTCTATGAACAAATCAATAAGAGAGAGAACGGCAAGATATATAAATCAGCAGATAAGCAGATAAATAAATACGTATATAGGGGAAAACGATACAGGTTCCTGATTCATCAATGTCATCTTGATTTTCCACAGGTTTGTATATTGACAAATCTGATATACGTAAAACCTCCAAATCTTTTATTCCGGTATAAAAGGCCCTGTCGTGCCAAGAGATGTCAAACTGCCGGGGAACTAAACTTTTAAATGTTTAAGAAGGTTATATATGGGAAACTTTCACTAACAATATGAATTCTAGCCGAACATTTTGATTAATACCATGTTAAACGTCAGTGTCAAAGCCTGTGATAAGACTCACCAGACACTGTATGTGATCGGTAAGCCTATAGTTAATGGATAAATCAAATCTATATTCAATAATTCAATCAATTCAGCTGGGTTTGACAGCAACTTTCTATTTAATCAAATGTTGACAAAATATTAAATTCTAACGAAATATTTCAACTGACATGGAATTAGTTTAAGATATTGTAAAACAGGCTCCTTTATTCCCTTTCTTAATAGAGAATAAGGTGTTATTTAAATTTCTTTTCTTACTTTAAAATAAACACGTAAGAGAGAAAGAAGAGAGAGAGAGAGAGAGTATTCTGTTGAATATATCGAACTTATAAATACAATATAAATAGTAATTAGGACCCATAATTATTTTTAACAGTATAATTGTTGTTTAGTTTTGCATTTGCATATTTTCTGAAGTATATTTCTGTGATGCCATCTTAATGAGTATTTTGGGATATTTCAGAAGAAGTAGAGGCACGTTGTACTAATCCAACAAAGAATCGCTGTTTGTTTAGAAATACCTGTCCTGTATATTACCCATATGTATATAAATATGTAACCATTGAAGAAGGAGGACGCAAAACTTTGTACTCCCAAACTGATTATTGACTCCCTCCCGCCATTGTGCTTGAAGACCAGGTCAAGGTCCAATTTACACGACAGGTGTCGCACTTTCAGTAGGAATTGCTTACCCATCCGGGACACGTGGACTCGCGCAGTTTTAAGTAGGGTTTGTATTACTCTTCATGTGGTGGGTCTACGTAACTC
>JACSZP010028255.1:0-19345 GCA_016161895.1 Pinna nobilis
ATTTATATGTATATATATACATAATATGTATATATATAAATTAATATATATATATATATACAACCGCCTTCCATGGTGTTTAATCTCAACAATAATGTTAATAACTTGTGTCCAAAGTATTTCAATTTATTTGAAATTAATATCGCCCCTCGCATTGTGTTTTTGCTCCCTCGAATCGTACTTTCGCTTCCTCCGTATGTCGCGGCGATTTTTATTATCTTAAGACAGAGTTTAATTTCAGAATGTAAACTTTATTTTTATCGATTAAAAATTGGTGGCATTGCTTCGTTAGGAGCCTTAACCGGAAGAATGCATTTGGCAATGTCAACAGCAACGTCATGGCTGTAAACAAATGTTAAACAAGAGGCCCATTGGGCCACATCGCTCACCTGAGCATTTCACAGAGAAGCAGAAATATTCGATTTACAATGAATCACTACTGAAAGTTATAGACAAAGATGAACCTCTAATTTGTTAAACTTTGGACCCTATTGTTTAAACATTGGGTCCCTATTTTAGCCCCATCTTGGGCCCAGCAGCTAAAATATGAACAAACTTGAATCTACACTATATAATGATGCTCCTAAATAAGTTTGATAAATTGTACACTTGCTGTTATTAAAAAGAAAATTGTTAAAGATATTTTCCTATATCAATCTATGTTAAACGTTGGGCTACTATTGTGGCCCCATCTTGACCCTGGGGGCCACCATTTGAACGAACTTGAATCTACACTATACACTGATGCTTCCATATCAATTTGACTTATTGTGCACTTGCTGTTCTTGAGAAGAAGATTTTTAAAGATATTTTCCTGTATAAACCTATGTTAAACTTTGGGCCCTTATTGTGGCCCAATCTTGACCCCCAGCAGTCACCATTTGAACAAACATGAGTCTAAATCATATAATAACGCTCCCATATTAATTTCATAAATTATAGACTTGCTGTTATTGAGAAGAAGATTTTTAAAGATATTTTCCTTAATCAACCTATGTTAACCTTTGGACCACTATTGTGGCCCGATCTTAACCCTGGGGCCACAATTTGAACAAACTTGCATTAACACTATACAATGATGCTCCAATATCAATTAGACTTAGTTTGCACTTGCTGTTCTTGAGAAGAAGATTTTAAAAGATATTTTCCTGTATAAACCTATGTTAAAGTTTGGACCCTTATTATGGCCCAATCTTGACCCAAACTTGAATCTAAACCATAATGAGGCTCCCATATTAATTTGATAAATTGTAAACTTGCTGTTATTGAGAAAATTATTTTAAAAGATATTTTCCTATATCAACCTTTGTTAAACTTTGGGCCCTAATTATGGCCCATCTTGACCCTGGGGGCCACCATTTGAACAAACTTGAATCTACACTATACAATGATGCTCCCATATCAACTTGACTTATTGTGCACTTGCTCTTATTGAGAAGAAAATTTTTAAAGATATTTCCCCATATAAACCTATGTTAAACTTTGGGCCCTTATTGGGACCCAATCTTGACCCCCAGCAGTCACCATTTGAACAAACTTGAATCTATAAACAATATAATGATGCTCCCATATAAGTTTGATAAATTGTACACTTGCTGTTATTGAGGAGAAGATTTTTAAAGATATTTTCCTGTATAAACCAATGTTAACTTTTTGGCCACTATTGTGGCCCATCTTGACACTGGGGGCCACCGTTTGAACGAACTTGAATCTACACTATACAATGATGCTCCCATATCAATTCGACTTATTGTGCACTTACTGTTCTTGAGAAGAAGATTTTAAAAGATATTTTCCTGTATAAACCTATGTTAACTTTTGGGCCCTTATTGTGGCCAAATCTTGACCCCCAGCAGTCACCCTTTGAACAAAATTGAATCTATACCATATAATGATTCTCCAATATCAATTTGATTTATTGTACACTTGCTGTTCTTGAGAAGATTTTTAAAGATATTTTCCTGTATAAACCTATGTTAAACTTTAGACCCCTTTTGTGGCCCCATCTTGACCCTGGGGGCCACCATTTGAACAAACTTGAATCTACGCTATATAATGATGCTCCCATATCAATTTGATTAATTGTACACTTGCTGTGCTTGAGAGAAAGACTTTTAAAGATATTTTCCTATATAAACCTATGTTAAAATTTTGGGCCCCTTTTGTGGTCCCATTTTGACCCTGGGGGCCACCATCTGAACAAACTTTAATCTAAACCATATAATGATGATCCCATATCAATTTATTCAATTGTACACGTACTGTTCTTGAGAAGAAGATTTTTAAAGCTATTTTCCTATATAAACCTATGTTTAACTTTTGGCCCGTACTGTGGCCCCATCTTGACAATGGGGGCCACTATTTGAACAAACTTGAATCTACACTTAATCAGGATGCTTCCACATGAGTTTAGTGATTTTTGGTTTGGTTGTTCTAGAGAAAAAGATTTTTAAAGACACTCACCCAATTTTTAATGTTTCTCAATTATCTCCCCTTTGATACGGGCCTGGCCCTTCATTTGAACAAACTTGAATCCCTTTCACCCAAAGATGCTTTGAGCCAAGTTTAGTTGAAATTGGCCCAGTGGTTCTTAAGAAGAAGTCGAAAATGTTCAAAGTTCACAGACGGACGGACGACGGACAAAATGTGATCAGAAAAGCTCACTTGAACCTTCGGTTCAGGTGAGCTTAAAACTTTAACATGAAATTATTAAACATCCTCTATGGGCCCAACCAATAAAAAAATGAAAAAAGTTCTCCCACACAAATTTTGGTAAAATATTAGTCCTAGTATGTTTAGGGAAAAACCAAAAAAACGTCACGTCAAAATTGTTAATCTGAGTATAGCAATGTGTTGTAACGTAATCTTGGGTGTAAAAATTGTCGGTGTAAATTGTCGAATAATTCTATGTTGGAGTTTAAAGTGTCGGAATACTTGTATGTCGGAGTCAAAAGTGTTGGAATAAAAACTGTCGGAGTAAAGGGATTATTCCTATCAGAAAATTATTCCTACCCTGAAATTTGATAACCTGCCAGATACAAATTCAGTTTCACTCACCTGTTCTACTTTTTTCCATCCCCTTTTCCTAGTGGAACTGAGCGACATGAGGATCGTCTCCCTCGGCTGGTATACCTCCATTCCCTCTAAAATGTTTCATGTTATGTAAATGAATGTTCCCGAGCTGCTTTGTTCAAAGTACGGATGGTTTCTTTCACGGTCTCGTCTCATATTGACTGATCCACCTCTGTGGGTCAGTTTATGAGCAACTCTGTTAGTGTCGTTTATGTCTTTATTTTTATACACTACGTCATCTCAAGATTAGAGTGTCGAGTCGTCCATTCTGTTTCAGCATAAAGACCTGTATCCATCGGTAAAAATCCACAGGTACTTGTGGACAGGACTTGTTTTTCAGGTGTATATTTTAAAAACACATGTTTTTCAGGTGTATATGTTAATATTTTTCTCATAAACACAATAACTTTGAGATATATAAGGAATTAGAGTCAAACAATAGACTACAACCAAATGCGGTTACGGTATATAGGGACATAAGTGTAACGAAAATTAGAATTGGGTACAGATACTTTAAAAATCTTCACTGAAATCGATCTTGATCACATTACTACTTCATTATCAAGTCAATAAATACAAAGTTTGTACGAAAATAAAACCTGCCTTATAATGTGCCCCTAGTGACACTCAAAAGGTAGGGGTCAATCTTATGCAATTTCTTTTATTTGTTTATCAAATCAAAAGACTTGGAATAAGGTTTTCAGTATTCGGGTTATGTGAGAGAAATGTTGGCAGTAATGAATTTTACCAACCTGTGAATTGTCAAGGTCATAAGGTCAAAGTTGAAGGTCAGGAAGTGCTACTGTAGACGGGCGATTAAAAAGAAGTGA
Source organism: Pinna nobilis (assembly GCA_016161895.1). Lineage (NCBI taxonomy): Eukaryota > Metazoa > Mollusca > Bivalvia > Pterioida > Pinnidae > Pinna > Pinna nobilis. Next base: position 3,903 of record JACSZP010028255.1, read on the forward strand.
TTTTTCTTTGATAGAATTATGATGAGACTGGGCAATTTTAAACGGCGAAACTGTTTATCAAAGCATTAGAGCGAAATAACAGTGGACGAAAAAACTCTAGATACAGTATTTCCCTCATAATGATTCAATAACTGTTTATAATACATGTGTATCATATGACGGTAATAATTATCCCTGCCTACTAGCAAAACAAATGCTATTAACAATTACTGAGGTAGCACCGAGAATGTAAATATAATGGCAATCACTGTTAGATACTTTCTATTTGTTACATTCATTGACCACAAGACTACCAGTTACCACTATTGTTGATGACGGCATTACTGTTATAGAGACATTTTCTTTTCTTTTCACTGTTTTAGCGACATTTATATAAACTTTAAAACACCTTTAACTTTTTAAAAGGATTTATGTTTCAAAATTTGCAAATTCATTTTCAAACTGAATATATGACTGAATACATGACTAATCTGTCTCTAGAAATGTTGTTGCTTGCTGAAAGTTTATGCAAACAAGATGTTGATTGGTTCTTTGCATTGTTGTTTAACACCCAAAATAAGAATCTTTCATTTATGTGGATTAAGCCTATGCTTGGCACTTATGGCTGAGCTGGGAGAATCATGTGAGATATACTGTATATTTATAGAATTGTTTTTAAAATTGCATGCACTATGTCAATGGTGAGAAATATGCAACAGTAAGTTATATATTTTTGGGGCCAATTTTTGAAGCAATACATGTACGTGTACATCATTTCATGTTGGTTTTGTTTTGTTTTGTTTGTTTTTTTTAAGTGAAATATCTATACTGTCTTTGGCTTGTTGGTATTATATGTATAGGTCCTCTTTCTGTAATGTGCAAACACCTTATGTGACACAGAACCTCAGTTTCTAGCTACTGTCAATGTCATAGCGGCTCCCTCAAAAGAAGTAATCAAAAACACTTAGCACAAGGCTTGACAGGTAACAGCACTCTTTTGGTGCAGTGCTTTGGGTAAAAAAAAGTTGAAAATTTCGAGGCATTCAAAATTCAAAAAATGAATGACAGCATACACCATGGCCAAACCAAAATGAGGATATTACAAACAGCAATCCGCATGACAACATATATAAAACTAAAATAGAGTAACGCAAACCCCACTAAAACCGGGGATGAGTTCGGGTGCTTTGGAAGGGTAAGCAACTCCTGCTCCACACGTGACACATGTCGTGTTACTTAAGCGTATACTATATAAATATTACATTCATGAGAAGGAGATATTGCATATTTTCACCCTATGGAAGCATTGTTGACCGAGGCGAATTTGAGGTTGACAATGCATTCCGAGGGGTAAAAATATGCAATATCATCCTCTTATGAATGTAATATTTATGTCCCCCCAAACGAAGTTTCGGAAGACATATAGCTTCTGCTCTGTTTCTTATTACTACACAAACAAAGTTTGGAGACTTATTGTTTTTGCTGCGTTTCTTATTATTATTATTATTATTATTATTAAGTCTCCAAAACAAAGGTTGGAGAATAATTGTTTTTGTCTCGTTTCTTATTAAGTCTCCACAACAAAGTTTGGAGACTTATTGTTTTTGTTCCGTTTCTTATCATTATTAAGTCTCGTAAACAAAGTCTGGAGACTTATTGTTTTTGTCCCGTTTCTTCTTCTTATTATTGTCTCCCAAACAAAAATTGGAGACTTTTTGTTTTTGCTGTGTTTCTTATTAAATCTCCCAAACAAAGTAAGGAGACTTATTGTTTTTGTCCCGTTTCTTATTATTAAGTCTCCCAAACAAAGTTTGGGAGACTTATTGTTTTACTCCCGTTTCTTATTATTATTATTATTATTATTATTATTATTATTATTATTATTATAATAATAATTATTATTATTATTATTATTATTACTAAGTCTCCCAAACAAAGTTTGAAGACTTATTGTTTTTGTCCCGTTTCTTCTTCTTCTTCTTCTTATTATTATTATTCTTTCTTTCTTCCGACCGTGAACTTGTCCGCAGCGTTTCTCGAAAACCGTAAGTCGTAACTTTACGAAACTTGGAGGGATGTTAGATCTCCAGGTCTAGTTGTGCAGTGAGGGTTTCATTTTTTCTTTTGGGCCCTTGGAGGGGTTCATTGGGGTTTTAAGGAGGGGCCCATATGGTCATGTTGTAAACCTTGAGTTTTCCTATGTTTGAGCCAGAATAATCAGTTGATCTTGAATGCAGTCAAGCAAGCCTGTCACCTAGGACAAGACAAGCTGTATGGTTGTATTTTCGGGGAGTCCCGGGGGTCTTTCCCTACCCCTTATTTAACAAATTCTCAATTATCTCAAAAACCGTTCAGATCCCCACCCACAAACAATATATTTTCTTTTTACACATGATGAGACAGATTAGATGATGATAAATTGGGGGCCCCGGGGTCATTCCCCGCCCCCTTGTTTCACAAATCTTCAATTATCTCAAAAACCGTTCAGATCCCCACCCCTAAACCATATATTTTCTTGTTACACATGAAAAGACAAATTAATTGATGATAAATTGGGGGGTCCCGGGGGTCATTCCCCGCCCCTTTGTTTCACAAATCTCAAAAAACCGTTCAGATCCCCACCCCTAAACCATATATTTTCTTGTTACACATGAAAAGACAAATAAATTGATGATAAATTGGGGGGTCCCGGGGGTCATTCCCCGCCCCCTTGTTTCACAAATCCTCAATTATCTCAAAAACCGTTCAGATCCCCACCCACAAACCATATATTTTTTTGTTACACATGATAAGACAAATTAGATGATGATAAATTGGGGGGTCCCGGGGGTCATTCCCCACCCCTTGTTTCATAAATCTTCAGTTATTTCAAAAAACCGTTCAGATCCCCAACCCAAAGCCATATATTTTCTTGCTACACATGAAAAGACATATTAACTGATGATAATTGGGGGTCCCGGGGGTAAATCCCCACCCCTTTGTTTCACAAATCTTCAGTTATTTCAAAAACCGTTCAGATATTTTCGTGTTACACATGATAAGACAAATTAGATGATGATAAATTTGGGGTCCCGGGGGTCATTCCCCGCCCCCTTGTTTCACACATCTCAAAAACCGTTCAGATCCCGACCCATAAGCCATATATTTTTTTGTTACACATGAAAAGACAAGTTAATTGATGATAAATTGAGGGTTCCCGGGGATCATTTTCGCCACCTTGTTTCACAAATCCTCAGTTATCTCAAAAACTGATCAGATCCCCACCACAAACCATATTTTCTTGTTACACATGAAAAATCAAGATAACTGATGAAAATGGGGGGTCCTGGGGGTCAAATCTCAAAAAACCGTTCAGATCCCCACCCGAAAACAATATATTTTCTGTTTACTCATGAAAAGACAAGTTAATTGATGATGAAGGGGGGCACCCAGGACTCATTCCTCACCCCCTTATTTCACTAATCTTCAATTATCTAACAAAACCTTGAGATCCCTACCCCTAAACAATGTATTTTCTTGTTACACATGATAAAAAAATTTAAATGTTGATAAATAGGGGGGGGGGGGGCTATTCTCCCCGCTTATTTCACAAATCGTCAATTATCTCAAAAACTGTTGAGATCCCCAACCTACACAATATATTTTCTTGTTACAAATGATAAGACAAATTAAATGATGATACATGTATATCATTTACCTCAAAAGCTGTTTATATCGCCACCCTGAAACCATATATTTTCTTGTTATTCTGTTAAGACAAATTAGATGTTGAAAACATTCTTGAGTGTGTTCATAGTAAGGGTACATATCTATTTATTATATCCATTGAGTGAAAAATAATCATTAAGCCTCGCCGAAGAATTTGGTTTCCCGTATGCAAACATAATTGTAACTCTCTTCTTCACTATTTCTTTTCAATATTAATGTAATGATTTGTGGGCAGGGGGGCAAAGATTTAGAATTCAGAGTGATTGGACTAGAGTTGTATTTCATGATAATTTCCTAATGATAATTAACAATGATAATGACTATAATTAAGTGTTCTTGTTTTGTTTTCTAAATCACTCTACAAATCTTTGCCTTTTTTTGGTGGAACTAATTTGTGAAAGCAAAATTCTTTAGCTGCAGGTCAGATGACAATTCTGTTAATTAGCTATAGACAGTTAGCACATACACCGGTTTTAATTAATTCACTAAAGCAAATAAGTTCCGCCAGTAATAATGGGCGAAATTGTCACGTGAATAGTATTTTGCCACTTGATAATATCAACCTAGCCTTAGAGAGATGATGAGAATCAAATGAAAGGTTAGACTAATGCTTGATTGTAGGAAAATTCTAATTATCTGAAATTTGTCCAACAGTTACTAACATAGCCCTAGAATACTTGAACATGCTAATTATTCACTATTCAATTTGAGCAAAGTCAATTTCAGATTAGAAAAGTCATCTTGTTAAAACACAAGAATTGATCTGTATATTAACATTCTGATATTCAGATGCTGATTTCAGCAATTCTTTTTAGCTATTGTTCAGATATTTGTGGTCTGGAAACATATATGAACATATAACACTCACCATTACACACTGCTTGCTTTCCAATTGTATCTGTCATCTATGTTGTAATTTTATGTGCAACTACCATATATACACAACATCTCACTGCTTCTCAACCTCCTAGGCCCTTATATAAGTGTGTGTGTGTGTGTGTGTGTGTGTGTGTGTGTGTATATATATATGCATGTATGGTATTGTAGTAATGTTATATATTCAAATATGGCCAATGGCTATGTCTGTTTTTGCTTTTGCATTATTTTTTAAAAGCAACTGATCGGTACATACTTGTGTATCTAAACCAGTGGTTGGTACATATACGTAGATATTTTCAAATTAGGAGCAGCACCTGTTGACAGGGTTTTCTAGGACTCCGGAAAATAGGGATATCAAAAAGAAAACAAAAACAAAAAACACACACACACAAAGAAAAGATATGATATTTCAACTTCAGTTAGAAAAAAAATTGAATACTGGTGGCTTCTCAAAATCTAATTTTTGTCCATTTTTTCAATAAGGTTTTGGCATGTATTTGTATATAACTATGAGTTCTACCACCGCCGAGAGATTCAAGGAAATCGGATCACAGAGGAGTTTGACATTTTCAAAGCAAAATATCTTGGAAATCTTTTATATTCAATGTATGGTTGCTGTTACCCATTTGAAGAGTTATAAGTCCTACCACTGTGAAAAGCTTTAAGGTCAAAGATCAAGGTCACAGAATTTGGAATTTTCAAAGCCAACTACTTGTATCATAGAACTTATACACACTAGCAGTTGTGTTGCACAAATATTTCCAAAGTGGCTGTAGTTTTAGTCATTCATTTTATACTAGCAGTATGCAGAGTAATCCACAGCCAGATGCATCATTTGTGTCTTTCATAAAAACGTTTTTCTAGTGTTTTTATCATTTTCTACTCATCAGATGTACGAGATACAACCCTGTAGTTTCTTTTCATTTTTATATTATTTCCTTCTAAATGAACAAGTTTTTGTGTCGGTGTTGTCTTTGTTATTTTAATGCTTGCACTCTATATAACACAATAATATCACAGATATGTTCAATATCATGCTCCTCTAACTGGTAAATGCATGCTTCTTTTCATGCACATTTTGGCTTAAGTATTTTATTATAAAACGGCTAAATGCTAGTGCTTTGCTTATTTTTCATGTCTCGATTTCTTCTCACAAAACGTATGAAATGTTGGTTGGTATCTATAGTAGATATAAAGTAGAAGTGACATAAATCAAACTTTTAGCCCTTACAGAATTAAATGTAATGCTTATTAAGTATGATATCATGTTTGTTTCTGAAAATTACATCGTTTTAAGTTGATGGTTTCAAATTTGATCCCAGTTACCTACATCATGAGGATTAAAGATATATTGCTGTATTTAGTAGAAACACAAACTTGCTGAATTTACAGTAAGTTCACAAAGTCAACACCATGGTTTATGTGTTAGAGAGTTCATTGAAGACATACACACTATGTGTAGGTCAAACACCACTAAATAAGGAGCAGCTTAATGGTTGGTCAAGAGAGTGTAGGCAGAGGGGAGCTGCTATTTTGAATAACAGGTGTTATCTGGTTAGTTTATAATGTAATTTTTCTAATTTGATATTATAAAGTGGTAGTAAAGTATTGAAAAAAATGAAATGACTAGAATGTTGAAAACTGGAACTATTGAGACAATTGAATTAGGTATAAGCCAGTGTCAAAGTTTCTGCTCATTTGTACAAAAATGGGGTTGGCGTAGACATGTACATGTAGTGAAGAGACGAGAAGATCAACCCTGTTTTTACATTTATTCAAGAATTGGGGTAGGACAGCTGACAAATTGGTATATATTTTATATGCATTGGAACATAGAAAACATAATATTTGACGAGACGTTAATATCAGTGCCTATGGAAAAATACATGTAATTAGTGTTGTCTGACCTATAAGTATTATAATTTAGTCACAAAATGCAGTGTACAGTGATTTACAAAGTCACCATTAATAGCACCCTCATCAGTCATCATCATTATAGGTAAATGGGATCAAAGAAATTTTGTATGAAAGTTAACAATAAATAAAAAATTAGGTACATTGAAGCCAAGTGCAGTACATTTTCCTGTTGAAACATAGAAAGCAAGCGCAGCATAATTTTCTGTTCAAAACACTGTACCTGTCATCTATAGTAAGTATATGTGAGCACTCATTCTAATGCATTGTGTTTATTTCACGTTATTTCATTGGTCAATGAAGCTGAAAACTCGCAGGGTATTCACGATTCACTGCTAGTTTTTAAATGATGTCACATTTTGATTGTTTACGTATTACTTTGACGTCATTGTAATGGCCTACATGGCAATTTGGTCATTGATCAAAGAATGATATCTTTGCATCTCACCAGTTTCTGGAACGACACCGCTAGTTAAGACTGTAGGGAGCATATGAATAGTACATGTATTACCATATGACTGTTTTACAAAAACTGACAGGGTATCGTTGAATCCCCCGATACCCTGTCAGTTTTTGTAAAACAGTCACATGGTAACCCTTAATTGTTGTAAGAATACAGTCTAGATATGCAAATGAGCCTCATGGATGACAAATTTTTCATCCTTATACCTCTACAAATAAAAGTAGTCAATCAAAACATTGTATACAACATTATACAATATACCTGTATAATAAATAAATTAATTCAATTTTACGAATAAATCTGGTTATTATTAAAAGTGTCGTCAACTTTGAAATACTATTTCATATTTGTATGAAATTGTCACAGTTTTATTTACGTTTGATGCAACCTAGTGTGACGTCATGAAAATAGTGAGGTTACACTTCCAGAAAAGTGTGTGCAGCTTGTCAATACCCTAGGGGTTGACAAGGAAATCTTGTCCCGTTAAAACGGGATATAAATCTGCAAATGATGGGAGAAAACCTAAATCGATATGACAAAGCTATGAATGATAGCTGGTATTTGCTTCCTCTGTTAACCAGAAATTTACAGTCAGATAGCATATAGACAAAAGAGTTAGTTGAATAAAAGGTACCGGTATACAATTTTCTTTAAGCAAATGACGGATTCTATGTGATTGGAAACAGTAAGCTGTGTCTTTACTATAGCTGTTTAAATCATAGTTTGTCTAAGTATTATGACTTACTATTCAGATGCGCTTCACAATTTGTTTGTCATTTTCTTGTATCTAACTTTTGTTGATGGAAGACAATGGCCAGTTTCAAATACACCCATGTGAAGACTATTGGTCGTCTGCAGGCACATGGATAAACTCTCACATAATTAATAGTGACTGAAGCTAAACTCAAACAGGAGTTGAAAAGTTTTTGATTTGAGGGTAGTATGATTAAATCAACCAAGTACATATCCTTACTAATCTATAAAGCACTTGGTTTCTTACAGAAAGCGTTTATGATTGAGTTTTTTTAAGTGAAATAATATTTGGACAAGCAAAACAAAATACAAAAAAAACCTAAGTAATACGATTGATCAAAAGTCAAGAATAAAATGTCTCTTAAACCAGAGTAGACAGTCAAATCAAAATTCATGATTTTATTTTACTGTATAACAAGAAATAAATGCGTGTACTAACTTTGGCAGAATTTCAAATTGAAACTATTTCACTGGTATAAACATTCACGGTTCACGATCAATATCTGATAAACATAAAGATAGATATTAACATTTGAGTGTATTAATATTCGCGGTTGAATGTCAACCGCGAAAATAGCAAATATTAATACACAACGAAAGTTCTTGTTATACAGTATGAAAAAATTTGTTCAACATGTAGAATATGCCAGTGTCATTTACGCTTTTTGATAAACGATCTCCACTTACTAACGTAAATATATTCTTACAGGTACAGAAAGCATTTCTCTACATGCCAGTAAACAACAATTGGAGAACCGAGAAGATAGATTAGTTAGGCATACATAACTTACAGTGTCCTGAACCACATGAGTCTAGGGTAGAACCTCCACCTTTAACAGATCCTACAATATTCCAGAGAATAGTTGGAGGTTGAATCTGTTTTTTACGGTGTTTATCATACATAATATCTGCCACAGAAGATCTGTATCATTATATACGTCTCAGAATTTGTCAATCTATGAAAGACAATTTGAGTGATATCTCGTCATTTTTACCCACAGAATTTCATGGAAATGTTAACCGATACCTAGAGACCAGCAAAATGGAAAAGAAAGTATAAGGGAGACAATACACATAGGGAAAAAGTGAAGGACTTCTCTAAAAGAAAGTACAAGGAAGACCCTTCACAAAGGGAAAATGTGAAGGACTTCTCTAAAAGAAAGTATAAGGAAGACCCTTCACAAAGGGAAAATGTGAAGGACTTCTCTAAAAGAAAGTATAAGGGAGACACTACAAAAAGGGAAAATGTGAAGGACTTCTCTAAAAGAAAGTATAAGGAAGACCCTTCACATAGGGAAAATGTGAAGGACTTCTCTAAAAGAAAGTATAAGGGAGACACTACACAAAGGGAAAATGTGAAGGACTTCTCTAAAAGAAAGTATAAGGAAGACCCTTCACATAGGGAAAATGTGAAGGACTTCTCTAAAAGAAAGTATAAGGAAGACACTACACAAAGGGAAAATTTGAAGGACTTCTCTAAAAGAAAGTATAAGGAAGACACTACACAAAGGGAAAATGTGAAGGACTGCTCTAAAAGAAAGTATAAGGAAGACACTACACAAAGGGAAAATTTGAAGGACTTCTCTAAAAGAAAGTATAAGGAAGACACTACACAAAGGGAAAATGTGAAGGACTGCTCTAAAAGAAAGTATAAGGAAGACCCTACACATAGGGAAAATGTGAAGAACTGCTCTAAAAGAAAGTATAAGGAAGACCCTACACATAGGGGGCATCTGAAGGACTTCTCTAAAATAAAGTATAAGGAAGACACTACAAATAGGGAAAATGTGAAGGACCTTTTAAAGAAAGTATAAGGAAGACACTACAAATAGGGAAAATGTGAAGAACTGCTCTAAAAGAAAGTATAAGGAAGACCCTACACATAGGGAAAATGTGAAGGACTTCTCTAAAAGAAAGTATAAGGAAGACACTACAAATAGGGAAAATGTGAAGGACTTCTCTAAAAGAAAGTATAAGGAAGACCCTACACATAGGGGGCATCTGAAAGACTTCTCTAAAAGAAAGTATAAGGAAGACACTACACATAGGGAAAATGTGAAGGGCTATTCTTAAAAAAGTACAGACAGGATCTTACACATAGAGAGCATTCAAAGGATTATTCAAAAGCAAAATATAGAACATTCTCAAATTTTAGGATTTTTCTGAAAGCGTCTTCATTGAAGAAATATGGTAATAATGCATTGTTCCAAAGAAAGCTAAAGATGCACCTTAAAAGTGTTTATCATTCAAGTTACAGGGGGAAAGATGTAAAAAAGAAAAGAGTGTGGAATGAATTCTCGACGAACAATAGACTATGCCATAAGGATGTGATACTCCACAATATGTGTGCACAGTGTGTGCTAGAATTTTGTTCAAGAAACAAGTTGTAACGTGTGTGAGGAAGAATTATCACATTAATGATACATTAACTGAAATAGCATCCAAGTGCCTCACTGGAGAATATGTGCATGAATGTCCAAAATCAAATTGCAAACACTGTATCTCGAAAACTTCAGTACAACATCAGGAGTGGATCTGTCACACATGTCATAGATACTTGAAACATGGTGATATGCCTCCACAGTCTCAAGCAAATAACTTGGACTTAGTGCCTATACCTCCAGTATTGGCTAAATTAAATGTATTAGAGAGGCAGTTGATATCTCTCAGAATCCCATTCATGAAGCTCTTATCTCTCCCAAAAGGTGTGCAGAAGGGAATGAAAGGACCTGTGGTAAATGCTCAATGTGACCTGAATACTGTGACAACATCACTACCCAGGAATACAAGTGATGCACAACTGATAAAAGTCAAACTGAAACGTAAACGTTCATATGAAGGCCACTACAGGTATATGAGATCATTTCCTCTGTACAAGCACATAGCAAAACACACTCTAAATCATGTAAGAAGTATTCCAGTGCCTGCCGCTTTAATTTCCCGAGACCACCAGTTCGAAAAACATTTATTACCAGAGCAGATGTACCTGAGGAAGAGACAGAGTCTTTAAATAGCCTACCACCAAATGCTGAAGATCTTGCAAAAAATGTGTATTAATTCTGTACGGACACCAAAGTAAATTATCAGAGATATATGGATGGTTATGTCTACTACTGATCAGAGCAACCTTTTACTTACTGATATTCTCAATCAAACAAATGTGACTTATTCAGAATATAAACAGTGTTTGAAAGACATAGCAAAAAGAAACACAATTCATATGAATTGGAAAACATCAGACATTTGGGTCAACAACTACAATGAGCACCTGAGTAGAGCCTGGAATGGTAATTTAGATATACAATTCGTCAGAGACTCATATGCATGTGTAGCCTACATACTGTCGTACACTAGCAAAGCTGAGACAGAGATGGGAGATTTGCTGCAAAATGCGAAAAAGAGGCATATGAAGTTAATAGTGATGCTGTGACAGCAATGAGAAAAATAGGAAATGTGTATCTACAAAATCGGGAAGTGTCTGTACAAGAGGCAATATACAGAGTTTGTGGTATGTACTGTAAGTTCAGAAATTTTCGCGGAACTTTATTTTGGCGAATCGGTAGCCATGCAATTATTCGCGACACTATATTTTCGCGTGTTTGCTTGTTGAGCATTCTAAGTTTATGGTGTATTAAGCATTTTATTTAAGGTTTGTTTATTAAGCGAGACTATTATTTTCGCGAGTAAGTGTTATCGCGTAATTACGCGAAAATAAAATTGTCGCGAATAAAACCGGATTTACACTATTTAAAAGACTGTTCCCGTCATGTTCCCGACATGTGGCGTTTATACCAGCTGGAAGCAACATACTGAAAATGAGTGTGCCCATTTGTGTAATCAAGAGCAGGTCTAAAAACTCTGAGGAAAATGAGAACATTTGGATACCATCGATACACGACAAGTATTATGCAAGACCAAACAATGCTGATTTTGATATGTCACTTGCACAATTCTGCTCCAGATACCGCACTCTATCAAAATCACAGAAACCAATGTTAAGTAATTCTAAAGCTGAGGTTTATGAATTAAAAAATGGACTTGGTTTTGTTCAAAGAAGAAAGTGTTCAAAGGAGGCTGTTATGAGATATCCTAAATTCAGCATAAATAAAAACCCTGAAGATAAACAAGTAAAGACGTATGAGGAGTGTGTCAAGTCTGGTGTGGTCAGTGGTATTCCTATTCAGAACATCTAAGAGACGAACAGACATTACTTTGAGTTCAATGCAGAAGCTTTAGACCAAGCATGGGAAGACCTACAGGAAGGAAGAATCAGGCCAGAATGTTGGGTAGATATAGCACCAGAAGCCGAGCAAGAAAGATTAGAAGCACATATGGAAAAAGAACATGTAGACATTAAGCAAGATGATATACCAGAACTTGAGTATACTATTAGAGATAAGTCCAAAAAGCCTTCTTTTGAATACCAGGATCCACAAATATCACATGAAGACATTCAAAGTGCTTTGAGAAACGTGAACAAAACTCAGCAAGATATATTCTTTAAAATCAAAGAATGGTGCTTGAAAGCTTCCTGGAAACGAGATCCAGACCCTTTCCATGTATTTCTAACAGGAGGAGCAGGAACAGGGAAATCCCATCTGATAAGGTGTGTATTTCATGAAGCTTCAAGAATCCTGTCAAAGAGTACAGCTATTCCAACTGATGTGTGTGTTCTTCTTACAGCACCGACAAGAACAGCAGCCTTTAACATTGAGGTTTGCACAATTCATTCAGCACTGGCCATTAGCAAGAACATTAAACTTCCGTACCAGCCTCTGGGAGAAAACATTTTAAATACACTTAGAAACAAATTTGAGACTCTGAAGCTTTTAATTATTGATGAAATTTCTATGGTGGATCAGAAACTTTTGACTTGTATTCATGGGAGATTATCTCAAATCAAGCATTCAAAGAACCTTTTTGGGGGCATATTTTACCTGTTGGTGATTTCTACCAGCTACCGCCTGTACGAGGACTCTCACTCTATAAAAGTCTCTATAGACTAAGAAGGACTCTAAAGGATTCTAACTTTATAGATGTATGGAAAATGCATTTCACCATTGCAACATTAACAGAAGTAATGCGACAAAAAGAGGATGGTAGCTTTGCTGCAATGCTTAACCGGATAAGAATACATCATCATGGGGACAGTCTTTGCCCTGAGGATAAAGAACTATTAGAAAAAGTCTCCTGCAGTACTACACCAGAAAATGCTAAAGGTTGTCGACACAAATTCCCAACAAACAGAGAAACAACACAATAACTTTATGGTGAATAGAGAGTGTAATCCCTTATTTTCTTCAATTGCAAAAGATCTCTCTTAAGATACTGTATCTGGAAAACTGTGCCAAAGACAGCACCCCTACTCAAATTCTACATCTGAAGCCCTGTTAACAACTCTTTAGCTAGGTATTGGAGCTAGGGTAATGTTAACCAGAAATATAGATACAGATGATGGCTTAGTAAATGGGGCTTTCGGAACAGTAACTGAAATAGAATGTAAGTGCATCTGATATCAAATATGTCCATGTCACATTTGATAATTCTAAAATTGGTCTTCGACATATGAGAGGAACAATTGTTGGTGAATCATAGAAAGGTTCTGTCAAAATAAAAGTAGTTGAAGATACACTTAAAGGGAGACAGGCAACAAGAAAACAATTTCCCCTGAAGCTAGGTTGGGCCGCAACATTACACAAGGTCCAAGGTATGACCGTCAATCATATTGTTGTGTCAATAAAAAGCATTTTCAAGCCTGGGATGGCTTTAAGCAGAGCAACGTCACTTTCAGGTATTCACATATTAGATTATAAAGAAGATGCAATATATTCATCTGATGACATAGCAGATGCATTTCAGTGTATGCCTTTATTTCTTTCACCACAACAGAGTAAAGACCTTACAAACCATAGAGCATCACAATACTCAGGGACTGTTACCTCATCTGGAAGATGTTCAACAAATGACATGCTTTGTGGGGTCAGACATAGTTTGTTTCACAGAGACATAGTTCACAAACAAAATAACATTTCATAAAAAACTTTATTGCCACAATACAAATCGATCCTTTTGTCACGTGGGGATGCCTACAACACTACTTTTCCTATTTTATCCAATCTGCGTACAATGGAAAGAGGTGGAGTTGAAGTGTTTCTCCATACTTAGCATGAACACAGGACAAAATATGTTGAACTGGTATCTGTTAGTGTCAAAGAACCAATCACTTTTCTGCTTACTACTATATACAGACCTCCATGTTACCCTTTGGCACTTTTCATAGACAATATATCACACTTTCTACAGGAAGTAAAGATGTTGGGAATACCATCATTGGTAGTTGGTGATTTTAATGATAACTGCCTACAAGACGAGACGTAAAGATCAATCGACAGCGGAGTCAGGAAGTGCATTGGACTTGGTTTTCATCAGTGGTTTCCAGAGGAGAGTCACAACTAAAGTTTTACCTACTTACTACAGTTTCCATAATGCTATTAAGATATACATAGAACTATAAATGTACACAGTAGGTATAGATATTTGATGTCATGTGACAATACACAGACTTCTGTGTATATCTATATCAGAGGGAGTTATCAGCTACTATGTATGTATGTATCAGATCCATCTGATATACAGTGTCCAGAAAGTATAAAGTTGTATGATCGGTCTACCATTTATTGTCTTTGAGATTGGTATACATAGTTAAACTACAAGTGCAACTGTAATATTACATCTTAGGCCACTAGGAATCTATATTTTCTGAAAGGATCCCATTGGACACTTCAGACAGCAATTTTTAATGTACATATTATATTTCAGAATTGGATTTTGTGACTACATTTTGTAACTCATTTCAGACATCTTCAATTCCCTCAAATACCATATAAATCTGTAACACTACACTTCACATTTTAGTATGTAAAAGACAAATTAAATAATGATATATTTAGGAATTGAGGGGAATGTCATTCCTTACCCCCTTATGTTACAGATCTTATTTAGCATCCAAAATACCATACTGTTTACCACTTCGAATTTCGGTTCAAATTTTGGTTTTGCATAGTATGGCTTGATACAAACTTCTTTTGGTTTAACAGTCCTTTCTCCAGACTTTGTCAGCTGGCTCTCTGACACAACTCGAGGCCCACCAGCAACCTCCTGGATGATGATTCCGTGAGTGGAATGTGTTGTTCCGGTCCCTGATGGTGTCTCTTCATTCAAATCAAAATTGTCCCAACACAGATGTAGTACGGAATTGTTATCAGCAGATATATTTGGTGGCAAAGCTGAATCTGATGAAGTCACTGCATTGAATTATTCATGAATACGCAAATGAGCTAATTAACATATAATGGTATTAGATTCAACAGCACTTTGAATGGCTTAAAGTGAGAATTGACGGAGCTATGACACAAAGTTCAATGCTGTAAATATGTTGGGGTACATTGCGTTACAAACGCGTTACACCCAAAAGCCCTTACTGCAAGAGTGCAAACATGGCCTATTATTATTCTAATTCAATGTACATTCACAAAAAGTAGTTTACAATATCAATAGTACAAACAAATGCACTCCAACAAAAGACATATGTTGATTTTCAGCGAAAATCTCACAATTTTACAGAAAATCATTAATATTCATGAATATGCAAATGAGCTAATAACATAAAACGGTATCAGATTAAACAGCAATCCATACGCTTTAATTTGATACCATTATGACTGACCTAAAGCTAGAATTGACCGAG